>VXAY01004627.1:176822-205229 GCA_013399855.1 Oxyruncus cristatus
TCTCCACCCTTGTTGCACAAAGAGATCCCAAAAGCATTGGATGGATTACCTAATGGTTTCTTTAAACTGGGTAAAACTTGTAATACAGGATTAGTAAGTAACTCCTGGCTAATTAACAGTGTCCTTCCTTACTGCTTGCCAGATCCAATGAGCCAGACCTGGTGTTTGTAGCATCTGGACAAAATGTGCTGAGGTTTTCTTGAACAATTTTCTGAGTTATTTAAAGATAGGTTCATTTACCAGATTTACAGAGCAGGACCGCGTTGCTGTGACATGGATAATTATAAAAACTTCTAAGTAGCCCCTTATTTCTACATCAAAGGAAAGCACCTTCTTTGTGCTGGGTTATTGGGCTGAACTACAAGGAAAGAAGAAGGGAAAGCAAGCAATTGAAGTGCTGTGTGGAACACGCCTGTCCTTGTTTCACTCTGCCCTGTTCAGGCGTCCCCTGTGCAGAGGTGGGACGTGCTCCCCGTGCCCTGTGCTACGCTCGCCTGTGGTCCCAGCGGTGCTGGGTAAGAGGCAGCACAGTTCCCATTCTCCTCTGCTAAGGGGCAACACAATTCCCATTGCGCTCCACCGCCCTGATGATTTTAACCTTCTCTTACCCCCGTGCCGTTGAGCTCTGTACTGGTCAGACCAGTAGAGCCCAGTACAGCTCACAGCACCAGCGTCTCAGCTCACCCCGTTACTGACACCACCACGCACCCACGGCTCTCGCAGACATTTAAGTGTCTTTTACTAAGTGGAGAAAAGCAGCTAGTCCTTAAACATCCAAATACTCGCCACACCACATTCTGTTTTCCAAATGAAAGCAAATGTTCTATGCTTTAGATTGCTGCTTTCTGGAAAGTCTTCCGTGGTTCCAGAACGCTCTGCACAGTCGTAGGTTTCCTCAGAGCTGGATTGCTCGTGTCACCGGCCATGTGTGCCCTGTATCTGCTGGTTACTCATTACCTCTGAATTTGTGCTCTGGTAGATAAGTTATGCATTTCTAAATGTATTTAGGGTGGGTCTGCACCTTAAATAATAAATAATGATGCTAATATTTACCACTTGCATGCACTGTTAACATCATATTCTCACACTACACTGAGAGATGAAGCCAGGCAGATAATGAACGGGGGCAGTATTATCATTCCCATTTTATTGCTTGAGAAATTGGAAAAAGAGATGACACAACTTGCTCAAGGCTGCAAAGAAAGTCACTGATAGCCACTAAATTAGAATTCATCACTTCACAGCTTCTACTTAGCCCAGCTATTAGATAATACAACTTCCTGAAGAGCCATTCCCCACTCACAGCAATCCTGTCTGTGTCTGATTGCTCGGAAGAGATAATTCCATTGATTCATTCCAAGTGTTTACGGCCGGTCAGGACCCTGCACATACTCTGATGATGTTCTTCAATGTGCCTGTGTCAGCAGCCTGACTGAAGTAAGCCCTGTACAGAACACTGTGTTGGTGTCTTTGGTGGCTTTATAGTATTTGGGAGGGTTTAAAAAACGGCACAAGTGATGCTTCTTGTAGTCTCAGAGCAGTGGCTTGAAGGGAAGGAAATCTTCAGGAGTATGATGCTGTATGGCTTGAAAAATTACTTTATTAACTCAGTGTATTGAAACTGATGGAACTCTGCCAGCTGGTGTTTTGTCTCCTTCAATATTCCATACACACAGAGGTGCCATTTTGACACCAAGGCAATGACAGAGCCAGGACCAAAGGAAGCGCAATTTGAAAAATTTGAAGTATCATAAAAAATAACCCCCTCCAAGTGAATAGATTCTATTCCCCATAAATGGGTAACAAAGAATTATGAGCAGGAAAGAACAGCATTTCTCACTCTAAGTGAATGATGCAACAATACTCCTGCAAACCAACAAGGCACAGGAACTCAGCCTATAAAAGGAGGCTGAAACCATCAGTGCTCACAGCCGGCTCCTCGCAGTTTCACCTGCCATTTAAGGCAGTCCTGCACGGAATAATCCTCGGCGTGATTTCCAAGAGCCTTGACTGCACTCCAGCCCAGGCATGAGTCACAGCTCATTTCACTTGTAGAAATGTTAAAACTTATTAAGGTGTATTACAATAGGCAGCTCTGGTAAGTGAAGTGTTGATCCCCTGGAAGAGGTGTGCGATGAGGTAATGCAGCCACAGTTTGCGCTATTAATCACACATTCTTCTGGGGAGCTGGCCCCACACCGCCAGGGCTTGGCCTTATTTATCAACAGTCACTTCTGCAGAATGCAAGATTTTTGCTTTCTGTTCCTTGTTAATGCGGGTGCAAAATGAACAAAGTCATTTCAGAGAGAGAAGAAAGGAAACCTCGCCTTTAGAGCACTGCTAAACCCGCTGGTTCCATGGATTACTGAAGCAGAGAGAATAGGTAGAAGAGCTGGTAAAGCATTTCACAATGTCCACACCCTGACCTATAAAGGTTTCTAAAGTTTTGCTGGGAGATGCCTGTTCCTGTATATGAATCATTTAGAAAAAGGAAGGATCTATAAACAGGGAAGCAAGGAAAGAATAATGCTGGAGAGGCTGCACCCCCTGTCCCCCCACATCCTGCATTATACAGCAAAAGCATCTTAATTATTGACTCTACCAGGACGTTTGGCTTTGAGAAATCACAGCTAATGGTTTACTGTGTGTCGCTTCCCCATCATTCCTCCCTCTGTAAAATTTTTGTTTCTTTTCAAGCTGCATTTTTATGATCTCTTTAATTGTGTGGCTATACTGAAACAACCTGCTCGAGCCCCAGGCCGAGGGCTGCCATAAACCAATTGCGTGCAAAAAATACGGCACGAAACAGAAGCATCAAAGTCTGACAGTTTGGAGTGTCCCTGTGGCAGGAGCTCCTGGTGTAGGACATGACCTAATGGTGAGGCAGGTGCAGGGCTGCTTCTCCTGGACACCCTAATTTGCCTTTTGAATGTCTGAATATGCATCAGAAGCTTAAAGGCATAAAATCATAACACCAGCTGTGGTAAAGACACTTTCAATAAGTATCTAGACTTTGAGGGTAATTTTTTTTTGCTTTCCAGTGTCCTAAGGACAAGTCCAAAGGAGTCAATGTGACGGGCTGTTATTAGGCTCTGCAGAAAGCAACAAAAATGAGGAATATAATTTGAGAAAAATGTATTTCAATTAAGAGGAATAATTGGTTGGAGCAGACAGGAAAAAGGAGAAACAAACAGGCTGAAGAAGCTACGACCTACAGCTCCTTCTTAGAACAGAAGTCAGTGATGTGCTGCCTCTGCACCCCCAAACTGTCCATACGAGAAAAGAAAACATCAAATGCATCAAACAAATACACTGGGAGAGACTCTTCCCAGAGCAATTTCAAAACAGGAAATCTGTAACGTTGCTGCAAGCGGACAGGAATTGTGATTGTGAAGTTATCAGTGCAGGGGAAAAAAACACTTTTTCATGCCTTATTAGTGAGACAAATGACCAATTTTTGGAAGCTGTTTCAGCACCCAGGCTCTGCTTCCAGGTTAATCTCACCAGATACAGTCTCAAACCAGTCACCAAGATATTCTGGGAATGGATCCACTGGAAATAACAGCTCAACTGTGCAAAACAAAAACCACAGAAACACAACCAAAGTAACCTTTTCTTTAGAGTTTATCACTACCTAAAAACTGAGGTACTCAGATCTTCATAACGAAAGGCGTAATTTGAAGTGATCATGAACATCCTGCTCTCAAAGATTTAGCTGTCATGATTTAGAAAGACAGCCCGTACTTGTCGCCACTGCTTCCAAAACCCACTCCTTACACAGCACTTTTCATTACGGCTGGTGGTTCCGAGGAGAAATAAATATTCCTTTAAATGTTCGGCCACGAGTGACGCGAAAACATTTCCTCTGGATCTCGGGCAGTGCGGATGGGTGTAGGAGCCATTTCGTTCTGTAATCCGTGAGTTCCATGCCTCGCTCGGCTCCGCGCGGGTTCTCCCGCGGTGCTCGGCACGGGAGGGCCGGAGAGCTCCGTTCCGAAGGCCGGTGGTGGCCTCTAGTGACAACCGGGGAGAGCCGCACGGAGCCCGCGGTCTCTCCCGGCCCTGCGCTCCTCCGCGGCTCCTGCGGCTGCCAACAGCTTCTAACTGGAAATTTCTGCTGCAGCACTTGTGTAATGAACGCCCCGTAACAGCGCCAAACTTTCTCCAGGGGAGTAGGAAGGCGGATTTTCGGCCCGTTTCCTTTATTTGGATTTTTTTGGATACCTGATTGCCTGAGGCAGATCCCGATGCTGGCACGGTATTTCGGGTTCCAAGCAGCCCATGGCTTGCTCCTGGTTGCACTAACCCCGGGAGAAGGGGTGCTGTGGGGTCACTGGGATTCGCTGGAAGGATGGTTTTCCAGAGAGGTTTAGAACAAGAAGCTGCAGCCCTGCCTCTGCCCAGGCACCTCCTGGCAGTGCGAGTGCAATTGTACCCTGGGGGGAAATCAGGTTTTAATTCTGATCTGGGGGCTCCAAGCAGGACACAAGTCAGGTCCCCCAAAACCACAAGGATTTTTTTTTTTTTTTTAACGCCAGTAAAAAAATCTACACAGATGTTGAACACGTGCAGTGCAGTGTGTTGCACATATCCTTTCTGGTGTACACTCAGTGTGTGCATATACTTGCAGAGGGTCATGAAAATTGTCTTTGCCTCCTGAATCATATAAATATGTAGTATTTTCTCGTGGGTACTGAACTACTCCAGCATTATGGAACTGAGAAAACCAGTAAGCTGTAATTCTCTCCCGTTCCCTGGTTTTCTCCTTGCCCTGACACCTCGGTTGCTCAGGGTTTTTACAAGGGAGAGAGATCTGCCTGCAGTCCCGTGTTAGAGCTGGTCTTAATGGCACTTTTGGGAGAGAGAAAAGAGAAGGTTCGTTTGTGTGGCCTGGAGCTGTTTTTGTTGGCACTGAGATCTGATTCTGTTGGAGGAGAGCAGCTGAGACAGGAAAGGCAGCTCCTGACTTTCATTTTCCACCTGTGGCTGGGGAGGGATGGAACCCACACGCTGCCTCGTGCACCACTCCAAGAGCTGGAACACTTCTCTAAGTACCATAAATATTTAAAGTAATGCTCTAACTTACCCCTCTGGTCAAAGCTCCAAGCTGAAAGAAATAAGGTGCAGTGGTTTGATGATAGAGGTGTTTTCATTGGACAGAAGATAAAAAGGAGAGGGAAATGAGGGGAAAAAAATGTATGCGAGGCAGAGAGTGTAAGGCTGCAAATGTTCAGGGCTCAGGCGAACCCAGTGGAGTTGGTGACTGCACCTGGACCTTTCTCTTGTCTGATCCCATTCAGCAAAGCATAAAACACCCTGCTTTGCTCTTTGGAGAGAGCGGGCTTCCAGGGTGCAGCACTGGCATTTACAAGTGGTGCAAAAGTAGCTGAGAAGGAGGGAATGTCTCGGACCCAGAAATACTGAATACTGCAGTACGGCTGGAATTCCAACAGGGAATACCTCTCCCTTGAATGCACTTAGCAGTGCAGAAGTCCTTTCAGGACTGTAGCGTAGATCGTTCAGATTCAAACTCTTATGACCCCAAACCCGAACACGGTCACAGGGACCAACAAACAGGTTGTTGGATTTCACCCCTAGAATGGATTTTTGCTCAGGACTGGACTAAAAGACTTTGCTTTATTCAAATCTCTAAGTCAGCCAAAGGAGGAGCATCTGTTCCACCTGAAGGCAGCAGAAACACAGCCCCAAAGCTGGGTGTGCCTTTTTTCCTTGAACTCTCCAGACTGGTTGCCTGTGGCTGGTTGGCACCGGTGAGTCAGCCCGAATGGCATTCGCATTATCAGGGCCCTGCAGGACTTATCTCCACGGCTCTGTAATGCCATTAAACTTCTGTCCACAGACAATATTTCTTCACGAAATCAAACAATCTATTAGCGTCGCTGTAACGTTTTATTATGTCTACAGAAAATCCCCTCTGACCGAGCACATAACTGAAGGAATTGTTGCCCATGAACCCACAGGCTGTCCTCTACATTTGAGAAAAGAAGAAAAACAACAGTAAGAAAATTCAGCCCGATATCTTTTCACGCCAGGTCGGCACGATGCCACTGCTCTGTGCTTCCCCTTGCATCCGCCTCAGACACTTCTGCTTAATAGTCCAGAGGGCTCTGGAAAGAACATAGTTGCTGGAGGCTGACCCTGAACTAAAGCTGCAGAGCCATAACACAAAGCAAGTGTCTCACCTAAGCCTGACTACCACTTTAATTAAGATCCCTGAATTTTTGCTCACTAAAAGAAAAAATTGAACCTCCAAGTGATGTTTAGAAAAGGCACCAGCAAGGTTATACGGAAACTAATTTCAATAAATACTGAGAAGACAAAGCAGAATGTTTTCTCTTAAACAGACTGTCACAAAATCCTGCAGAGATCTAGGAGCGAGATACAGAGCCAAGAGATGTAAGTGCAGCAGGATCTCTTCTGTACTCCTCTTATAGCTCTAAAGGTCCAAGCTCTGCCCTGCTAAGATGATCAATTCTTACTCAGCCTGAATAATTTTAATGAACAGAAGATGATCCACCTTGAGTCTCTGTATGACAGACCAAAGGCCAGTGTACTTTGGTTTCACATCTCATAAATGTTTTTTATTATCAGTTACACCCAAAGACGTTCAATGTCCAAAGACAATCCACAGCATCCTCCTAGAAAAAAGTCCTGCCTTGGACACTGATCATTTTGGTTTGGAAGCTGTGAGTAAGTAGGACAGTTTAACTCTCTGCCTTGAGCCAGTAATAGTTAGACTAATCCCTAGTGCAGTAGCTTAAAAAACTTGGCAGTACTGATTCCCCAACATCCCGGGTTGGGTGTTCTCAGAAACGTGAAGTGCCTCCATACATACTTTGATGCCCCCAATGCTTGGTGTCTCACCAACCTCCTCACCCCCGGGTGGGAGATCAGTACTTACAGCAGCTGCTCTGCCAAACACAAGCCATGTGTGCTCCTTGTTCCCCCTGACTCCACCAATAACACACTGCAGCGCTGTCAGTGCAATGCCCCGGGAGCTGCACCTCCACACTGTCCCAGCGCACACCAGCCACCTGCTCCCCTGCAGCACCAACAACCCCGCAGCAATCAGGTTCTTCCCTTGCCTTCCACATTCTCCCTGCATTTTCTGTATTCCCGGTGTGCACCACACTCAGCTCAGGACCCTCCGCACGATCAGCAGTAGGACTGTGGGGTTTCTCCATGCCCTGCAAAGGCAGCTGGTTTCCTGTCAACAGTCACAGCCCCCGGCGCTGGTGGTCTCTGGAATACTGATGAGGCAGGAGGTTTGCTTTCATTCAGCCACGCAGGAGGGCTGGAGGCTCATTCTGCTGGAAGCTGGAGCTCAGCACCTCCTGCCACCCTATGGACCTCAGTATCTCACCTCATGTGAAACACAATGGGCAGTGAAGGCCTCCAGTATTCTCATTCCTCTTACTCCATTTAGGGACAAAGAAATACTCTTCCTGCTGAATTTCAACTGTACTGAAAGCCTGAGTTCCCCTTGCAAGGGTTTTCTAACACCAAACAAATACATATTCAATGCAAGCTGACGGCAACAGCCTCCACTCTCCAGTGTGGATGTTGGTTTGTGCTTACTATGAAATGAATTCATATGCCTCCTTTCTAGTCATTTATACACTGTTCTAGACTGTCCTGAGGCCCAAATTATTGCTTAGTCAAGAGAAATACACACTTGATTGCAAATATAAATGTTATAAGTCTCTTGTCACATACAGGCAACTCTCATTTTGAATTCATGCACTGCACAGGGGATAAGGACCTACTCATCTGTTCCAAAGGGCTACAGAGAGGATGGCTGCAAGTACCCGGTTATAAATGATTCAGTCGATCATTTGTGCTTTATCTTTTATTCAAAACACTAACAAAGCAAGCCAAACTACCTGGGGAGTGTTCCTCAAACTGGAACAGATGTAAATCCCTTTCTATTATGGGGGGAGGGAGGGCAATATCCTGTGTGCTCTTTGTGCTGATAGCAGTGACATTCTGTGTCAACAGAGGTGGGGTTTGCAGCCACTGTGTTTCCTCTTGGACACGGTATAAAGGTGCACAGCACGCACGCAGCTCCTCACTGCCCATCTCTGCCCGCGCTGATTTACCTGGCTCCTTCCAGCAGACCAAGAGCACAAATGGCCTTCTCCACCCGCAGCATCCAGTGGGGCACGGGCACCCGCCTCCAGTCCTCGGCACCCAGTGTCAGTGGTCTGACCTCCAGGAAAATGTCCCTCCAGAAGATCCAGGCACCCAGTGTCTACGGCGGGGCGGGGGGCTACGGCACCCACATATCCACCAGCACCAGCTTCGGCCAAGGCCTCGGCGGGAGCCTCCAGCTCAGCATCACTGGCAGCGACGTGCTGCTCGCCGGCAACGAGAAATCCACTATGCAGAACCTCAACGACCGTTTGGCTTCGTACCTGGAGAGGGTGCGCTCCCTGGAGAAGGCAAACTCCCTGATCGAGAAGCAGATCAAGGAGTGGTATGAGAAGAACACCACAACTGTCGGGCAGGACTACAGCTCCTACTTCAAAACCATCGAGGAACTCCGAAGTAAGGTAAGAGGTCAAAGAGCCCTCTACAAACGCAGGAATTGCGGTTACTGGGGAGACAGAGAATAATCCATCGGAGAAAATGTACTTTTCCAAACTGCAGTTGTCTCAGCTAAGAAAAAGAAATGCTTCATTTCGATCGGCTACAAATTAGTGACAGATTTTACATAATTTGTAATACCAGATATGTGCCTGCAGATGTGAGTAATCTTATACATGAAAAACCTTTGACTCAAAATTAACTAATTCTATGATATTTGCCTTAGGTGATTTCAATTAGAGAAAGTACTGATGGTAATCGACATATTTAAATATAGTTTAGCAGCTGTCTATTTTAAAGTGGTTTTTCAGAAAAGAAGGGCAAATGCTCAGAAAAAAATAATAGATCACGACTTAAAATAGTAAATTACCACTGGAAACCATGGAATATTCCCAGCAATTAGCTGACAGGTTTGTCAAATCATGTTTCCAGAACTTCCTTCAATCTTTCCCCTCTTACTTTGTATCAGTTCTATTTCCCAGCCTTTAAAAGCAGATCCCTCCAGAGAGAAGTTCATCCCATTTGATACACTTAGTTTATGACAGGACAATTTGCCTTTTGGAGATCCCTAATCCTTTCCATGCACTTCAGAGGGAACTTATCTTAAGCCCAGCTGACTGACAGACAGCTGAAGTGAAGTGGGATGAAGCCCTCCTGCAGTACTCATTCCCAGGAAAGGATCAAGAGTGCATTTCTGTGCAAAGCTTCATTGCTTGTCCACCATTCCCTTTAGATTGCTGCTGCCCAGCTGGAAAATGCCAGGCTTGTCCTGCAGATCGACAATGCCAAGCTGGCTGCTGATGACTTTAGACTGAAGTAAGTTCCATGATTTTATATCAATTCTCTTTCCTGCTCCTCTTACTTACGAGAGCTTCTAGTTACTGGCATCGTTTTCCAACTTAAAGTTCAGTGAACGTTTCACAACGACTGTGGAAGTTACTGATCCCAGCATTTAGACCAACCTGTTGCGTTGTGATGATGACAAAAGACACCCTCTTGTACAGGTTCGAGAATGAGCACCTGCTCAAGCAGACTGTGGAGAGCGACATTACGGGGCTGCTCCGCGTCCGCGACGACCTGACTCTGACCAAAGCTGACCTGGAGGCCCAGATCGAGGGCGTGAACGAGGAGCTCATTTTCCTTAAGAAGAACCATGAGGAGGTGAGAGCAGCTGAGCACTGCCAGGGAGAGGAGGTTTAAGTGGAAAACATGAACAGCCTCACTAGGAAGCATTTCTATCCTTCCTGCAAGCAGCATAACGGTGTGTGGCACTAAGGGACATCCAGGCTGTCAGGGATCAAAGGCTGAACACTCCTCCATTCCAGGAATGAGGGAGTGAAGGTTTTCTCAAATAATAATACATGGTTTAGGAGTTGCTACCCCTAAAAGTACACAAATGGGAGTCATGACTTCTACCCTCATTCCACAGATCCAGTCCCGAGGAAATCATCTTTTTATAAGGCATTTACCTACGATACAGCATTTATTGCTGCAAAATAGTAAACAGTATTTACAAGGTGATTAAGTTGTCTTGCCCTGAGGTGCTATTTAGGGATTACTGCTCTGTGTGTCGATTTTGAGCCTGATTCCAACACCCAGGAGGGAGAGCTCCCTGCAGCTGGTGCTAACAAAGCCCCCCTTCCTGCAGGACTGCAACCGGCTGCGCAAACAGGTGAGCGGCTCCGTCAACGTGGCCGTGGATGCTGCTCCCAGCACTGACCTGGCGGCTATTATGGAAAACATGAGAAAGCAGTATGAAGAAATGGCAGAAAAGAACCGCCAAGAAGCCAAAGAGCATTTTGAAAAGCAGGTAAGGTCAACTGCTTAAGCGTCGGCAGTAACCTCGGTCATGCCTGGCTGCAGTTCACAGTCCCTCCATTCCTCATTCCAGACTGCAGAACTGAACCAGGAAGTTGCTGTCAACGTTGAACAGCTCCAGGTCCAGAGGAAAGAGGTCACGGAACGGAGACAGATCTTCCAGAGCCTGGAGCTGGAATTACAGTCCCAGTTGAACATGGTAAATAACAGAGACCATTGAAATAAGGACTGCTGATAGCAGACAGTTACACGGATAAATATAGAAATGAGGGGCTTTACAATCAAAAGGTTCTTTTAACACAAAAATGTATCATCCGAATAAAACGTCTCCGTTCTTCCCGTCGGCTGTAGAAACAGACCCTCGAGGCCTCGGTGGCTGAGACAGAAGCACGGTACAGCTACCAGCTCTCCCAGATCCAGGGAACCATCGCCAGCCTGGAGGCCCAGCTGAGGCAGCTCCGAGCCGACACGGAGGCTCAGAACAACGAGTACAGCATCCTGCTGGATATCAAGACTCGCTTGGAGATGGAGATCGCCACGTACCGCCGGCTGCTGGAGGGAGAGGAGAGCAGGTGAGCACACACACATGGCCTTGCACGTTGGGGTTCCTGCAAATCTGCCACTCTCCAACCACTTTGGGGTGGGGGGAGTCCACTGCCCAGCTCTCAGCCGCACAGTCTCAGCAGGCTGCAGTTCAGGCTGGGTTACTGAAGCTGCTGTGAATTTTGAGGTGGGCTGTCTCAGCCTACAGACTGTTGCTCTGTGAGCTGGGTAACCGGGTAGATGTTCACACAGCAGGAGCATCCGTAATTCATTTCTGGATGGACTTGTCCATGCGGGGCAAGCAGACAATGGGTCTTCCCCCCAGGTCCTGTTCAGCTGTTCTGGCTCAGGAACTGGATTGGGAATGAGCTGAAGTCCTGGCATTGTAGAGATGAGTCTGCAGGTTAATGGCACCTACAGCTTATGCTTAGCAAGTTTTACTTTACCAGAGAGAACTCATTTTAATGTCTTGATGAAAGGGCATTACCTGTCCTGATCAAATGCATGGGAAATGTACAAGGATGTTTCTTCAATCCGTTAGGTCCCATATATTTATATTTTCTAATTTATCATTTGAACAGGCCTTTCGAACTGCAAGTATCTACAACAGAGACTGAAAAAGGTATGTCCCACCAACTTCCTTCTGTTTTGATGGCTGCCTGACGAAACGTTATGGAATGACACAGCCTGATATAAAACAACAGCTTCAGAGCAAATAATCAGCCAGTAGAATCTCACACCAAAAAAGCAATCAAATGTATGAATAGTTACCCTGCAGGGACTATACAAAGCTTGGGTTTACGTATTTAATTCAGGTGGCCAATGGAAAACCACAGATTCACCCATTCCGTGATCCTGTGACTCCTCTCAGAGACAAGAGAACAAGAGAGTTACTGAAGTCCCCTCTAGAGAACTGCAGAAGCATTTGCTTCTCCCTGCTGACTGCACACCGAGACTGAGGCTCCCAAATAACATACCCAGTTTAAGAGCAAAAATATTCATTTTGGTGTAAGACTATTCCAAGGTTTTAGGTCTACAAGTTTGTGCTAAACTGAAGCAAAACCATCAGAGGGATAGAGAGTTATTGAACCCAGTGTCCACCGTAGTCTATGAGCAGCATACTGAATGTCCAGTGGAAGAGAAACCACATCCTGCACACCCCAAAAGTTTACCTCAAGTACCTGTGAAGATGCTTTTCACTATTTCCTCACTGGCTGCCAGTACTGCAGCAACATGACTCTGTCAGTGTACGTTGTATTTAAGTAATTCTCTTTTCCATTTACTTTGCAGAATCAAGTAAAATGAAGAAGATCAAGACAATAGTTGAGGAAGTGGTTGATGGCAAGATCGTCTCCTCTGAGGTCAGAGAGTTCGAGGAGAAAATGTAAATGGCAGCAGCAGAGGAGATGCCTCGGAGCTTCCTGGACCTGATGCCAAAACTAATATACTTATAAAGAATCCCATCTAATTCTCCCTAAACCCCAGTAGGGTTGAAAAATGCCAAATTATGAAATCTCAAATAATTGTTGTTGTGGAGGAGTGTTAATAAAAATCAGTAAGTTACAACTTACAAGACTTTGGGTTTATTTACATGGTGGCTAAGCATCTTGGTTTTTAAGAAATCTTGTCAGCCTGGTATAAATAAACGAGAAGTGTCAATTTGCTTTTCATAATAAATTAATGGGAGTAAATAAATTAAAGTGGCCTATTTGATATTTTTGACCATCTGTAATTGATTATGGCACCAAGGACTACAGCAAGCCAAGATACTTCATCAAGAAGAATCTGCTTGAAACAACCCCCACCTCCATCAAACCTTTCTAGGTCAATAACGTTCTCTATCCCACAGGGAGGCCCCTGTGCCACACCTGGATCCTCAGTCCCAGGAGTTTACATTTCCCCCTTGAGAACACAAACACAAAAAGCTCTTCCCTTTGAAACCTCACCTGTCCGGTGTCATTTACTGAACATAAACAGCTGCCAAAGAACTAATCCTCTGCTCTCCCTGCCCCGAGTCACTGAGACCAGGCTATCAGCTCGTTTCCACAGAAAAGCTTTACTTGCACCTTTGATCTTCCGCTCCTTTCTGCCCCAAAAGCACCCCTGCCCCTGGGTGCAGAGAAATCAAAAATTAACTCGTTTCAGTTGACAAATCCAATGATATAATTAAGCCAGGATAACCAGAGCAAAATAACTTCAAAAGAAAAATACACCGTTTTGGAAGGGCTCCCATGCCCAAACCTGCACCCGGAAGCGCTACATTTGATCTTTAGATTTGTATTACAAAAAGCACAAAGCACAGAAGTCAGATTTCTTATTTTGAGATAGCAGCAAACTGTTTACCAGAAACAATGATCAGTTCTCAGCTCCGAAGTGCAAACTGGGATATGCTACATGCTACAGACTATATGCATATCACTCTGAGGGAGTTCAGTGATAAAAGGGCCAGCACAGAAAGCCCAATTCCAAATCCTATTGGGTACAATCCAGGATATTTATGTTTTCCTATTAACGATCACCCTGCGGCTCCTGAATGCCCGTGTGCCCTCGGACACCTGGTGGTCGCTTTTCTTGCTTCCTATCAAGCATCCAGGAGCACTAATCCAGCAGAGGCTCCCGCCAGAAGAGCATTGTGAAAAGACAGACATTCCTGCTGTGCACACTGGGAAGCAGGGATCAAAGGGATCGCTCTGCTGACTTAAGCAAACTCCTGTAATAACAACCCCAAACCCAGGAAGCACTGAATGTGCAATGACAAAACAATTATTTAGGAGGGATTTGAACGCAAAAAGCACTTTTTGTGCTCCGTTGCACATGGCAGAACAGGATCATGATGTCTCAGCTCCACTCCACCCATTTCCCCTCTCACAAATACCTGGAGGGCACCCGATTTCCACGCCCGTTGGCAATTTCGGTTGGCACACATCATTTTGGTTGGTCAGGACATACTGAACTGACGTCCCCTCCGATTAGGAGGGAGAGAGTGGAAGCTCTCCCCAGGAGGTGGGGACTCCTCCTGAAACACCCACTGCCGTCCCCATATAGAGCTGCCCCTGCTCCCGCTCTGCCCTGCTCTCTGGTGCACCCTCTGTGGAGCACACCCAGCCACCTCCACCACCATGGCCCTTTCTGTGCGCACGAGTGGCGGGTCCCGGCAGTTCTCCTCTCGGAGCGGACTCCCCGGGGGATCCCTGAGGATGTCCAGTTCTAGTGGTGGAGGAGGCTTTGGTGGCAGCGGGCTGGGGTTTGCTGGGGGGTCTGGCGGGGGTTTTGGTGCTGCATCTCTGTTGGGCTCAGGCTCTGGCTTTGGTGGGGGCTTTGGGAGCAGCTTAAGCAGTGGCTTTGGGGGAGGCTTTGGAGGGGGCTTAGGCGGTAGCTATGCAAGTGGCTTAGGCAGTGCTTTTGGGGGAGGTTTGGGAAGTGGTTTTGGCGGTGGTTCAGGCGCTGGTTTTGGAAGTGGCTTTGGAGGTGGCTCAGGGTCTGGGTTTGGAGGTGGGTATGGCCCTGCTGGTGCTGGGGATGGTGGCCTTCTTTCTGGCTCAAAAAAGGAAACCATGCAGAACCTCAATGACCGTCTGGCTGCGTATCTGGACAAGGTGAGATCTCTGGAGGACGCCAACACCGAGCTGGAGCGCAAAATCCGTGAGTGGTACGAGAAAAGTGGCCCTGGCACTGGCACCCCTGGATCTGGGAACGACTACAGTAAATTCTATCCTCTCATCGAAGATCTTCGAAACAAGGTATGTCATCCGAAATAAGAAATTCCTTCCAGAAACCGAGAGCACATTTTTCCTGCAGAACTGCCCCCTGCGGTGACCTCTGTCACCTTTTGCACTGTGACACGTGCTGAGTTTTTCCTGTGCATTAAAGCAGTTCTGTAGCTCTCTCACACACTGTGACTTGTCTAATTTGAATAAAGAGAAGGCAGGGATGGAATCCCGCTCTAGTCTTGTAGATAACAAAGTTTAAAGCCATTACAAAGCTTCTGTGAAACCTTTGGGCTGTAAAATCATTCTCTGAGTACTGTTTGTACTCCAGATCATCAATGCAACCATCGACAACGCGAGGATCATTCTGCAGGTTGATAATGCCAGACTGGCTGCTGATGACTTCAGGCTGAAGTAAGGAAATTTTAATACTACAAAAACTCTTACTAATAGTTTAAGGCAAATCTTCTTTTCTATTGAAAATCTCTTTCCTTGCAGAATACTTGTAATAAAATTATTAGACAACATTGCAAGAACTACGTGTATTAAGATTTCATATTAGAAGCTACAATACAACACATTAATAGTTTGCATTTGACCTCGTTAGCCATGTAAAAAAAATAATATTTAATTTCTCATGCACAGATATGAGAATGAAGTGGCTCTTCGGCAGAGTGTGGAGGCCGACATCAATGGCCTGCGCAGAGTCCTGGACGAGCTGACCCTGACCAGGGCGGATCTGGAGTTGCAGATTGAAAGCCTGAATGAGGAACTGGCTTATCTCAAGAAGAATCATGAGGAGGTATGTTTTTCTTCCATTGTGAATTCATAACAAGGCAGGTGGAAATGTGAAACATCAAACTATTCCCCTATTTAAGCCAGTGGGACTTCCCAGGTTTCATTATTTGTTTTGTTTGCTGGGGTTTTTTTGAGCTTACCAAGTGAGAGATTGCAAGCAATGTGCACACGAGATCCTTGTTGAAATGGAATTTATATCACATATATTTCTTTACACATATTTTTGGTAGAACCATTTTGACTTTTATTAACAGGACCTTTCCTTATTTTCAACCTCTCCAGGAGCTTCAGGGCATCCAAAGCAGTGAACTGGGCCAAGTCAGCGTGGAAATGGATGCTGCCCCGGGGACTGACCTGACCAAGCTTCTGAATGACATGAGGGGACAGTATGAAGTCATTGCTGAGCAAAACCGTAAAGAGGCCGAGGCGTGGTTCAATGAAAAAGTAACAACCAGAGGGAGCAAACTTAGCAAAATGCGTGGAAAAATGAGTTCAGTACTCGGAACAGTAAAATTACACCCTATTCTTCCTTGTCATTTCAGAGCGGGGAGCTGAAAAGGGAAATCTCCACGCACACCGAGCAGCTCCAGTCAGGAAAGAGCGAGATCACGGATCTAAAACGGACCCTGCAGAGCCTGGAAATAGAGCTGCAGTCTCAGCTCGCCATGGTATGTTCTGGGGCAGCTGCTGGTTGCTCAGAGCCAATTCAGCCGCCTCAAATACTATTCCACAGGATTTAAGATTTGCATTCATTTCCTACTAAATCCTACATTTTTTTCGTTCCTAAATAGCAGTAATATATCTAACTGGATTAGATACATATAGTAATATATCTAACTGGATTGCAATAATATATCTAACTGGATTGCAGTAATGTATCTAACTGGACTGCAAGGAGCACATCACAAAGCAGATGAGCCTTTATGTTCACATTCAGGGATGTGACAAGGGCCAGTTTTCGCACTGGTATTTCAAGGAGAAACTAAACCCCTCTAAGCAATGCAGCTGTACTCACGCCCTTAAACTATTTCAGTTGGGTTTGTCTTTGTAAAGAGGTGGGTTTTTTTTCCTTAATCGGAGACTATTCAATGTCCTTGCACAGAAAAAATCCCTGGAAGACACCCTAGCAGAGACGGAAGGCGGTTACTGCGCTCAGCTGTCACAAATGCAGCTGCAGATCGGGAACCTGGAGTCCCAGCTGTTCCAGGTCAGGGCTGACATGGAGCGCCAGAACGCCGAGTACCAGCAGCTCCTGGACATCAAGAGTCGCCTGGAGATGGAGATTGAAACCTACCGGCGCCTGCTGGACGGAGAGTTCGTGTAAGGAACCGACACAAAATATCGCCTCGCGTTTATTTTCTGTAGCAAAATCCTTTCCAGGTAAAAAGAGGTGAAAATAAGCGGAGCATTCTCCGAAGGACAGCAAGGCACATAGAGTGATCTGAAATAACACTGACTGAGGAGACAGAGCCATTCTGCTCAGCATTGAAATAACCTCTCAATGCCACCGCGAAGAGGGAGTTCATCCCAATCCTACCGAACAACCTGCAACCACACGTGTCTCTGGTTCATTTCTAGGGGCGCAGGACAGGCAGTTACATTTGAAAGCTCATCCCTGACAGGGTCGAAATCTCAGACACAATCCCTGGATTCCTCTCAGGGTAGGTAGAACTTGGTCGATAATATTTTGTTTCTAAAGTCATTCTTATAAATAAAATAATACGTGTTATCCTACATCATACAGCTCATTAGAATCAGAAGCAAACAGGAAAGGACAAGGAGCTACCTGGTCGTGTACGCCCTGCTCAGCTTTATCATTTTTAACATGTTGATAAATATTTTTGTTTCTGTTTAGATCCAACCAAAACTAGAAAGATCAAGACAATTGTCGAAGAAGTGGTAGACGGAAAAGTCGTTGCATCCCACGTTAAGGAAGTTGAAGAGAAGATATGAGGCACAACCTGATGTGGCAAAGGATCCATTCGCTCCAAGCCGAAACGGATACATAATTTTATTCCTTTGTATGAAGTCATAAAAAGTTGGCTTTGTACTAAGATACTCTTACATCGGACAGAGTTGGCACTTTCATTCCTAGCAGTCATGCAATGTATTTCCTGCTTCACTCTATCAGCATTACCTCTATGATTTCCACAGTGTTCTTTAAATATGTCAATTCTGTGTTCAATAACCAGAAATACAGAGTACACATTTAATCAGATCTGCTTTTTTATGATCTTTAGTAATCAACAGATAAAATAATTTTGTAGTTCTAACCTCATTTTCCAGCTTTCTTGACTAATAAAAAGGACTCAACAAGCTTTAAGGTATCAGTGTCCCTTCATTCTCCACGAACCCCCTCCAGCACCAACGCTGAGCCCCAGGAGTCTGCAACCACCACAGCACATTATCTGCATCACAGATACGAACAATCCCTGCCCACTGCCTGAACTATAAATGAAAATCCAACAATAGAATATGAACACTGAAAGCAGCTAGAATTCAAAATTCCATAAATCCCAGGAAAGATACGATTGATTACACCTGCCTACCTTTAGCCTTCGGGGACGTCGTGGCCAGGTGCTCCCCTTACACCTGGAAAAAAAAAAAAGAAGGAAAAAGAAAGCTTTAGTTTGTAGTGTCCTAGTGACCAGTGACAAACACAGCCATTATACTGGGTTTAGAACTACACAGAATGAGGATAATTAAGACACTTGTGGAAAAGAGACTGGACAACAAAACCTTCCCATCTCAGTCCGGGTCAGTTGGAAGACAGCCAGCTAAGGAAAATAAAATCCAAACACAGGATCCTTTCACACATTTTGGTGGACAGAGCCAAGAACAGGGATGCCTCATGCACACCAGGAGACTTTTAATTGGTACAATACTTTGACTTTTGAAAAGATGAGTGTCTTGTAAAAGTTTACTGCCTGTTTTAGCATTTCACTGATGTATACTCTTATTTAGAGCCTAAAATGAATTCTCTGATAAATTTATTTTTTTATTGAAATCTGAGATTTTTTACTGCATGTCTGATATTGTGCAATACTGAAACAATGAAATAGCTAAGAGGTAAAACTGAAACAGGCAAAAACTGTTCTTGCAAGAGCAGACAAGATCATCAGGATCATCCAGTGCTCCAGTGAGCCAGGATATAAAGAATCACTTGCAGAAAGCACAGCACAGCAGACAACCTGTGCTGGACCTGCTTGGAAGCTGTCTATAAGGGGGTAAAACCCCCCCACATTGTGCATGCTGTGTGTACTGAACACCCCGAGACCGGGCACTGAAGGTACCGAAACACCTTCACAGGCGACCCAGACCCTTTTTCTGACAGCAGTGAGGTGTCTGAGGTGTTCATTCACCAGCACTTTGCCCTCTGCAGAGAAGGAGCCAAAGCCCTCACCACACCAGTACTGTTCACCGGTAGTGCTGGGTCCTCTCCCTCCTTGTGTGTTCCTGCCCATAAACCCACCGCAGGGTTGGGTGTGAGGATGCCCAGAAGCTCAGCTTTTTTCCAAAACCAGACAGTCCTCGACACCGGGTCAGCTCAGGCAGCTGAGGCTTTGCCTCGCTGATTCCCAAATACCTTCAGGGATGGAAATTCTGTGCCAATCCCAACAGTGGTGGAGGCACCTGCCAGCGGCACTGCCAGCAATCCAGCTGTGCTGTTGGGAGGCTCTGCCCTTCCCTGTCCTCTGCCAGCGCACCTCAAGCTGGGCTACTGCAATTTTGTCCTTCGCTGTGTGTGTCTTACCCTCCCATTTCTGCGGTTACAAACCCCCACAGTTACAAGTGTAACAAAACCAGAAAGACATCGATATACTCCTTTCGGCGCATAATTTTGGGATCGCTGTTTCGGTGGCATCCCTTGCTGCATTAAGCTGCAGCCAGGCGGGGCTGGCAGGCTCTGACCCCCCATCGCTCCCCTAAATGGGCCGCTGCCGCTTTAACGGCCCCGCGGCCGCATCCCCGCGCCGCCGGCAGCGGGGCCGGGAGCCGGGGAGGATGGGAGGAGGAGGAGGAGGAGGATGGAGCCGGCCCGGCTCCGCCGAGAGATCAGGGCAAAGTATGAATCGCACATCACCCGAAATCAGATAAAGACCGACAGCTCAGCAAGGACGCAGGTAATGCCTCCTCACAGCCACACACCTTGCAGAGTACGGAGCCATTGCCTGGCCGTACAGTTCCTCCCGCAGCCTCTGTGAGGTACAGTAATTCCTTTCAATGCAGCAGATTTTCGGGGAAGGGATTTGGATTTTACCGCAGTAAGATGTGAACTAGAAGATTCGGAAGGAGATTTCGTTTAGGGTATGGATTCACAGGGAATGAATGCTGTGTAATCCATCGGGATGCCTTTCTGTCCCTGCAGCAGGGCTATTGCTGGGATTTAAGGGATGATGACATAGGCTTTAACACGGTAACCTGTACTTCCATGTAGTTATCCCAGAGGAAAAGAGGATCCTAAAGAGAATCCATCTATATACAGCAAGCTTTGCCATTTTTAGCACCTCTAGTAAACTGTACCTTTGCAGGAACTATTTTATGTTGCTTACAGTAAAACTGTGTTCTGCTCTTCAGCAAATATGTTGTTTTCTCATGCAGCCCAACTGAATGTTACCAACACACAGCGCTGCTGACGGGGATTTAGATACAAACAGCCCTAAACCCAACAGAAATCAAAAGGCGAAGCAGTGTTGGGCCATTGAAAGTAAAGGAATTCAGGGGGAATGAGGTGTCGTGTCCCCTCGTAGTCGGGTGTTGCAGGTATCCTGGAGGTCTGTGTTAAGGACAGGCCAGATCTGCTGCAGCCTGGCTGATCCACCAGCAGCGCAAACCCCACAGGGAAGGCAAGTTTGTCTTGGTGTTGGCAGCAAGCAGCCAGTGCACATTGGTTTGATCCTGCCACACAAATTGTGCAGTACCAAGGTGAGAATGGGGAAGCAAAGAACACCAGGGGTTCACTTGTGGATGATGGCCTGGTAAAATCGCAATATGTCAGTATGTACGGGGCGGGGGGGAGGGAGGGAGAACTTATTTTCCTTGGTTCATAAGACCTAAGTTAGAGAGTTTCTTTTCTTAGAATTGATGTCGTCATAAGAACCTGCACAAAGCAATAAAATATGCAAAAGAGCAGGTGCTGTTCAAGGGCTTATGGCATCTTCACCACTTGCAGGGAAACTCAGAGTCAAAAGCAAAAAATAACTTCCAGAAGCCAAACAATCATTCTGGAAGTTACGTGCAGGAACATACTATCAAATCAAAGATGAGCCCAAATCTAAAACGACCCCACACGTGCTCCGGACTGGCTTAAAACCCCCTAATTTTAATAGAATAAAAGGGGAACAAAAATAAAAAATACATTAAACCCAAAGCACCTTATTCAAACCTAGAAACTTGAACAGCCTGCATTTCCTCTGAGCTCCAGAGGTGCATAAGATCTCAGTACAACTGGGTAACTTGTATGGAAATTCCTTTAAGACAAAGATGCCAGGGACAGAGATGTGGGGAACCCTTTCCCAACAAACACAGCAGGACAAGGGCTTACCCTCTACGCAGCACGGAAAATACCAACTCTTCACTTAGAACTTCCACACATTTATACAATTCTAACAGAAATTCCAACAAGATATTTTTACGTCTACCTATTTTCATTATTTGAGTATTTTTAATACTGTTATCTTTTGTATGTCCCCTGTAGGTAGAAGAAGGTGCAAGTAAAAGAATGGACAAAGATGCAGAAGCACTAAAGGCAGCCAGAGCAGAACTGTGCGAGGCCAGGCGGCAGTGGCACCACATGCAGATCGAAATCGAGTCTCTCCATGCTGTGGTAAGAGTCAGAAATGAGACTCAAAATGTCCTGGAAAAAACAAATACCATCCTTGATGTAAATTATCCCACGGTCAGTTTCTGTGACAGCCACAGCCACCACACAGCAGAAATGCAGCACACAGGAACAGCCAGCTCTGGGGGCTCCAGGAACACACAGACAGTGTTCATACAGCACTGAGCTGGACGTTGTTTAACTGCACAGGTAAAATCAGAGACCTGTAAACTCGAGGCAGTGGATTGCTGTGCAAGAGGGGGCTACAGTTTCATCCTGGTTTAAATTACCACAGATTTTACTTGAAAATTTCTCTGCCAAAGTATTACCTTGAAAGCTTTACTCCTGTTTTTAAAGAATCTTAAAAGAACTGATGTCATAATACACAGTTTGTTAATGAAACCATGTATAACATCTTTATGCACATGCTTTTCCAAATCTTAAAATACGAGTTAAATTTCACAGGAAAAGGGTCTGGAACGTTCGTTGCGGGCCACGGAGCAGCAGTACCACATGCAGCTACAGAATTTAGAAGGTGAGATTGAATGTTTGGAGAAAGAGCTGCTGGAAGTGAGAAGGGGAATTGAGAAGCAACTTCGAGAGCACGAAACTCTCCTGAACACAAGGATGAAGCTGGAGGAGGAGATAGCGACGTATCGCAGTCTGCTGGAGCAAGAAGAGAGCAGGTACTGACCGCTGAGAGAAAAAGCTCTGAAATACATCTTCCACTTCTGAGCGTCTCATTTAAATGCTCAGAATTGTAAATGCACGGACCAATCATAAAAAATTAAAGAATAACATCCCTAGAAAGGGTGTCAGTGTAAGAAAGCTCCGCTGACTGCACAGTTTGTGGCGCTCAGCGTGTCACACACACTGCCGGGAGCAGCACGCTCACCGCACCCAGTGTGTCACAGCTGTTCATCGGACAAGTCTGGGATTAAAGCAATTCAGTATTACTGGAAGCCTGTAATCATTTCTGTTTTTGCAGGTTCTGTTGCTCGATGCCTGCCCAGAAGGATGACAAAAAGCCCAGCACTAGCAAGATCACCTTTACGCTGCCTGCAGGTGAGTTTCAGACACCTTCCCCTTGGGGGATTTCGGCCCTAAAAGGAGGTTGACAACTACGGACAAATTCCTGGATATTACAGAAGTACCTTTTCCAATGCAGCAGGAGGAAAAACACCTCCTGGTCCTTGTCCTGCCTGTGCCCTTCTGCAGGCTCAGTGTACCTGCATTTTCTCTTGCAGATGGTGTAAAGAAGCACGAGCCAGAGAAGGTGGAACTGATGACGAAACAAGCAATCCTAGATGGAAATATCATGAAGGAAAGTGCTGAAGCTCATGGCACTGTACAGTAAGATAAACGGGAGTTTCACAAAATAACAGTTGGAAGTAAACGGAGGGGGTTATGTTCCAGCAGCTCTGAGTTTCCGTTACTTGGTGCCTGTTTTACCACACCCACGGAGCCCAGGAGCTCCAGAGCAGCAGTGGCAGCTCCTGAAGGTGCACTGAATGGCAGGGCTTAACAATACATCACATTTGAAAGTCCTTTTCATTAGCATTGGCTTCATAAGCAAATAATACCAGGATGGTGCTCCTGATTTGTAATTTCTATTTCTGTTAAGAATGAAACTATGAATAATTCATCTTGCTAAGGCTGAAAGCAAAGAGCCCAGACCACGTTTGGGAAGTCCCTCTGGGGCCTGTTTATGCACATAAATTCAGGCTCAGCTGCTCCAACTTGCTCCTTAGAAACTCCTACGTTTCCCCAAACAGGGGAGGGAGAACCTGGCTCCCAAGCAGGCATGTGAAAGTCTGTTAGGATGTGTTATTCGTTTGAAATTACTTTAATAGTACCAGATCGTCTCATTTTATCTTTTTCTGCTGCTCTTTAAGCTTTGTTGTAGACTAATTCAAGGCTACCTTTAAACACACTGTAGTGGACCACATCCCTAGCACTGAACTGGAACTGGCGGCCGAAAAAGTGTAGGAATTTGGATTAAAAATTAATGCCATCACCAGGTCCACTGTACATCCCCCACACCTGACATGTCTTCTCATACATGAGCTTTGTTGGTCACACACAGTCTCTCAGATCTGCACGAGGCCATTTAACTCAGCTGGGCTGAGGCCTCATAGCCCGACTGTCTATTCTGGATCCTGACACACACGAGGAGAATTAAATCAGCAGGATTTGTGCCCCTAAATATTCCGGAATCAGCTGGCTTTTCCCCTATTTTTCTTCTGCCCTTTTTTTCCTCTTTAATGTAATGCAGCTCTGCATTCTGAGGTTTGGATCTGAACTAGATTTTCTCCTCCCTGTGCTGAAGGCTTTCAGATGCAGGAATTCAGACCTGCCCACTACAGACTTCTTGCAAAGTTTTTGAGCCTGGATTCCAAACTTTCTCCTTGGAAACAAATTGCCTGATGTGTTCGGAGCAGTGGTTTTGTAGCCATGCCCACCTAAAAGTACAAACCCAAGAATACAGTGAACCCTCACCCTTTATTTAGCTGTTCTGGAGAATGAGCCTGTGGAAAAAAGAAAACTTTGAGTGTCTTAGTACTATCTAAAATAACTCAACCATTTATTATGCAATTTCTCCCTGGTTTAAAAGCAGTCCTGAAGATAGTTAACTCGCATTGCCTGAAAAAATCATAAGTACATCTGCTTTATTGTTTCAGGACAGAAAAAGTGGATGAAGTCATTAAGGAATGGGAAGGTTCTTTCTTTAAGGACAACCCCCGCTTAAGGAAAAAGTCCGTCTCCCTGCGTTTCGACCTCCACCTGGCAGCCACAGACGAGGGGTGTCTGCACACGAAAAAGAAAACTCTACCCGACATCGAAGTCAGGCTGGTGATGAGGAGATCCTGCAGCATCCCCTCCATCAAACCTTAACCTCAGCCCATTCCCCCAGAGAGCACCTCCAACAGGCTCTGGAAACAAACTGCAGATGGACTCCCACAGCCACTGTCTGCTACAACCACACCTTACCAGGCACTTGGATTAACACGATAAAACCATACAAGTCCTCTAAAAATTAGGGAGAAGAGCAAGGCAGTTCAGATTCCAAGAAACCCGACTTCTACTGGTTTTATACTCTGGGTGCAGCCCTTTCATTTTCTCATTGTTGTTGTTTTGTAGAATTTCACCAAATACGACAAAAATTAAACTAGAACTTTATAGTTTGACATATTCTGCTTTTGTAAAGGAGAACTTGTCTTCTCTTTCTGGAAATGAGAAATGCATATTTCATTCTCTTACATATTCAGTATTGCATATATATACTGACTGGGGAATCCTTGCAATAATTTATATCATATCTGTCATAATTCTAGAAATATATTTTAAAAAAATACTTTCTAACAGCAAAACTTACGTACAAAGATGCTCTTAAAATACACAAACTATTAACAATTTTCTTTTAGAAGTGGCTGGTATTTTTAAATTCATTTTTTTAGGCAACAACTGAGCGAGAACATCTTTCCCTCGCATCCTTATACACCCATTTTTAAAAGTGTTGTTACAATCCAGTAACACTTTAGCCGTACCACTCCCCTGATTTTGAAGCAGCGGTTTCCCCTGAAAAATCAATCATTCTTTTACGTGTCTGCACACACCTGTCCTACAACTCTCTCTTAGCCAGGCCAAGTGAAATTACCCTCTAAATGTGAGGAGTCAACCAACCATTTTAATGCCGGTATTCCGTTAATTTTGTTTATTGTAACACTGTGCATTAAAATATCTTCAACAAATTCCTCTTCCGACAAGCATTAAGGGACTCTGATCTAGTACATGTGACAAGTTACTGTTACACCAGGGTACAACTGTTATTCCTTCAAATTAACTGGGCAAAATAAGGGCTAAAAATTCAAAGTCCAACTCAAGCAGACCCCCTTAGGAACCCCCCAGTCCTGCTCGGAGTAGCCATGGGCAAACACAGAGCCCGGCAGGTGGCCCTGCACACAGAGGAACAGCCATCCTACTTCGTAACGTTATGGGACAATCAAAGACTCAAACCAGACTGTACCAAGACAAGAATGATTGTTTGTGAGGAGTCTGACGAGGATCTGATCTCAGCTCCCACCGGGATCGCAGGGGGTCAGAGCCTGGAAACCCCACGCTCCGGATTTGCTGGATCACGGCAGCGTGTAAAGGATTGATTTCCGTGTCGGTACCTGCCTTATTAACCTATGGCACGTGTACAAAACTGGTACTACAGATTCCTCCAGAGTTAATTTATGCTTCTATCATTTGTTCATGGTAACAATGCATCGATATTGCCCCGCCCTGTCTGTACTGTATCAAGCTGGCTAATTATCCTTAACCTGAACCCCGAGCTGGTGTTGTTACCTCCTGAGTACTTGGCATCCTGAATGTATCAGCCTGCTCCAGTATTTCCACTATGCAGCTTTTTTTTGTGCTTAGACTCTGTACATTTTACAATACTTGAATTTAAACTAAGTTTTAATTGCTTTAAGGCACTTTAAACAGGGATACCAACTTACCAAAGTAAGTTATAGTACTACAATAAAAAAAGTATTAAAATGGAGTTTGCCCGTGCGTATTTTGTGTGTGCCAATGTGTGCATATTAAAAGGAAAGGAGCGAAAGAGAAACACAAAGGAAAAGCTGTCGATAGGAAAATCTGTAGCACCGTAATCAAGTGTTTCTAAAATCTCCTCTGCAATTAGAAACACACAAATTCCCTCAGAGTCTTTACCATAACATGTGTTTTCTCCCCTTTCAGTACACACCTATCTGTTGCATTATTTACAAGTTCCATCTCTTCATATGAAAACAACTCACTCTTTTGTTCATAAACTACTTGAACTTCCATGAGTGGCAGTGTGAACTCCACGTGGGCATCAAAACTGTAATACAATAACATCTCAGCCTCATCTCAGGTCATTTTAAAGCTGAATTAAAAAATACAACACTGAAAAGCTTGATATTATGGCGCGGAATTCTTCATTTCTGTGCTGCTAATTAAATACAGACCAGCTGAGCCTCTGCCAATGAGCACCAGCAAAGAGCTGACGTTAAAAACGAGTTTCCTTGTCTCAACCTACTTCCCAGCGAATGTCTGTCCTCATTCCAGAGCTCATGAAACTGCTGGTAATTAAAACAGTTGGGTAAGAATAAGTTTTTACATCCCCCCCCAGTGAGCACGGTGCAGTATAAACAGTTCCATTAAATCAGTGAAACTACTCACACACCGTACAGGACATTAAAAAGTGTGCACAGGCAAACCCTTTACTATCACAACATGGCACTGACTCAAAGAGCACAGCAAAAAAAAAAAAAAAAAAAAAAGGAAAAGGAATAAAACAAAGCAAGGAATACATCAGTGGCTCTGAAAACACATAATTATTCAGAACTATTAGCATGGAATGTGAGTGTCAGTAAATGAACACCATCATAAATATTTCAGTAAGCTGTGGAAATTTATAACAACATTAAATGCAGTATACACTATCAACAAAACTATTATTAATAAACTAGAGATGAATTCATGGAACCAGGGGGAAAACCAGGTTATTTTTCACCTCTTAGCAAGTATTTTCTCTCCTTTTCTTTACAAACATTCTGCCTCGGTGAAGCTGGTGGACTAGAGTGGCTTGCTGAGGGCATGTGGCTCATTCGTGGCTGGCTGAGGAATCTTTTCAGTTCTGACTTTCTTTCAATATCAAATTGAAGTCACAGATTATTGTGCTGCATGTCAACAAATGTCCACTGTGGGCACAGACAGCATGGTCTGAGCAGAGGACGGCAGAGCTCTTGTCTCTGTTTGTTCATAAAAATAAGTTTATTTAAGAATGAAAGCAAACTGGCCTAATGCAATTGTAGGTATCAAGAGAATATGGCCCCAATGTGAAGCCACATGGTATCACGTTGAATTAGTTTTAATTCTTTTCACCTTCTACCGTCCTTTGGGATGAGGCAGGTACCATCCCCTTGGCTTTCCTTCAAATCCACCTTCATAATCCTCCTTCATGAGGAGATGTACCTTACTGGCCACATGAGAGCATTTCAGTAACAAACTTTAAATTTCAATCTCAAATCTTCCATTTCAAAGTAAAACGTTCCACATCAAACTTCCAATTTCAAGTTTTCACTGCCGAAGTCATCGTATTGCATTCAGTCACTTGGACCATCTCCAGTGTAAAAGGTTCCTGTGCTGAATGCTGAGGTCTGAATCCTCCTCGCTCCCTCAGAGCCACAAGGTCCACCGTGTTTGTTATTTCTGCTTTTGTACTTTTGTGTGTGGTACCTTTGCTGATTTCTGCAAGGAACTGTGGACAATTCCACTGCTCCCACACCATTGGGTGGTTTACAACCCTGTGTGATTCAGCAGCAGAGTGTTTGGAGTTGACCAGGCTGATTTAGTTCACAATCATCATATATTATGTGTTTAGAACTTGGGGTCCATCTCGCTCCCTGTCACAGCCATCCCTCTCTCCATCCCCTTCCTCTGGCCTTCTCCCGCTTGCCCTGTCACGGACACAGCGGCTCATTCCCGCTGCCCTCGGGGGTCGTCCTGCCCTGCTCAACCGCCTCTGGAAGCGCTGCCGTCCTAAACCGCCGTTTCGGCACCGCGCTGAGCACGCAGCGGTTCACCCGCCTCCATCGCTGCCTTTTTGGGGAATTATTATCCGGACACGACCCCGCAGCGTTTCCCCGCCACCTCAGGGCAGCCCGGGGGGAGCCCGAGGCGCCTCAGGCGGAGCGCGCGCTCGTCGTGAGGGGGGGGAAAAAAGGCGCCGAAAAGCCCCTCGGGGGCCGCGCGCGCTCCCGCGAGGGGAAAAAAAGGCGCCAAAGCGCAGCGCGCGCGAGGCGCCCCAGCGCCCGCCCCGCGCCGCAGATTCGCCACCGGGAGCCATCGCTCAGGACACCGGCACCGGGAAGGGGGACGAGCCCAGCGCTGGGCACCGCGGCTCCGCGACACCTCGGAAGCCCCGGTGAACACCCCCGCGCCCGGTGAGGCGGAGCCTCCGTGCCGGTGATGTAGGGGCGGGGCCGCCCCACGCGGAGCACCCCCGATGGCGTCCCGCAGATTCGCCACGGCTCCCTCCCGCCGCCGCCGCCGCCGCCGCCACCCTGGAGGGCGCAGGGG
>VXAY01004627.1:205369-224666 GCA_013399855.1 Oxyruncus cristatus
GCTCGAGGGGCCGGGCAGGGGGGCGAGGGGCTCCCGTGGCCGCCTCGGGCCCGCTCGGGCTCGGCGCGAACGCCCCGTGTGCCAGCCCGGGCCGCGGCTCCGAGGCGTTGTTTGCAGAGGAAAGCCAAAAAAATACTGTGTTACAGCGCTTTTTGTTTTTACACCCTGGTGTAAAACCTCGCTGCTGGAAGGTTAGACCTCGCCTGTGAGACCGCGGCTGCCGGCCTTGGTGGCTATTTATGTGCCCAGATAACGTGATTTGGTCGTTTATGCGTTAATACCAGATTTCTGAAGGAGACAGTGTAAAATAATGGGGTATGTTCTTTTTATTCCTTAATGGGAAAAAAAATATATTTGCTTAAAAGCTTTAATACGAAGATGACCTGAGCCTGCGTGTTCTTGCACAGCTATTTAAGGCCGGATTCCTTGGAAAGTCCATTAGTTTTTCAAAGAGATAACACCCAAGTTTCTAAATGCTCTTTTGTCCTTATTCCAGAGTTGGCAAACTCCGTGGGAATCAGTGGTAACGATAATAATTGGGGCTTCAAAGATCTGGGGGAGCAGAGGCACAGCACTCACTGGCGTAATCTTCTTTTGTCTTGCAGAAGTACAAATGTAATGTCAGGTGGCTGAAAAATTGACTATCAAAATGTCAAGTAAGTTTTTTTTTTTCAGATTTTTCTTCCTTTAACTTGACGAGTTAAACATCTGGTTCAGCAGAACCTGTTTGTGAGATAATCCCGTTGTTCTGGCATTAAAAGGAAATACAAGAAGTGTAGTGATTCCTGACCAAAGTCTTGGCCTTAAATGTGCTGTGGCTGGCATACTGTTTTCATGGGAAATGCA
The DNA here is from genome assembly GCA_013399855.1 of Oxyruncus cristatus. Lineage (NCBI taxonomy): Eukaryota > Metazoa > Chordata > Aves > Passeriformes > Cotingidae > Oxyruncus > Oxyruncus cristatus. The sequence continues at coordinate 206,216 of VXAY01004627.1, forward strand.
GATATCACAGCCTCTAAGTCCTGCTTGACTGCATTTTTGCTTTCCCTCCCTGTAATTGGTGTGCATATAAATGCACATATAGATTCTCCAGTCTTCTGCCTGAATAATGGGCTGGGATTAGAGCAAAGGGGGGGGCTTCAGTTTTTCTTTCTTTTCTTTCTCTTGTGTTGCTTTTCACTTCTCGGTGGCAAAACGCAAAGTCTTTCGGAGTAGAATTTCTGTCTTGTTTTTGTAAATTGCTTTAAAAACGTTGGCCACAGCAGATGCCTTAAAAAGAATTCGTTCGGATTTTCAAGGAGAAAAAAAAAAATGTGCTTACATTTCTATCTTAACAGAAAGGCCATCCTATGCCCCACCTCCCACCCCAGCTCCTGCAACCGTAAGTATAGTGATTTTTCTCATTAACACAGAGCCTTTAGTAACTTCCCAGGGCAATAATTATGGAGTTGCATCACCTTCCTGTGTCGGAAAACACAGCACTAATTAATGCGATATGAATTGTTTAAATTAATCTCGTTCTTTTTTAAGCGCCTTGTGAAAGAGAAGCTGAATAAATTTGTTTCACCTTTGAGGCTGGATCTTGCAGGCACTGAATTTTCTGTGAGCAGTCACTTGTCTGAAATGATTCACAGGGGGTTGCAGCAGTCCTGGAGTAGTTAAGAGCCAACTGACATATTTAATTCTAAAACTTCCCACTGAGCCTGTGCCCAAATCATGGGCAGACAGTGCATTTTTTTTTTAATGTTTCTGTTGCCCTGAGCTGCATTTCAGTGGAATGTAGGAATATGCAAAATCCTGTTATATTGGGTCAGAGCAGTGAGACAGTCCTGATGCCAGTCTTGCACTCCCTGAAATAACCGGTATTTTGGAGTCCAGGACACGGGAAATATTTTACTTCCTAGTAAAACGGTGTGGAATCACACTGAGGAAAACATGAACGGGAGCTTTGAGTCCTGTCCGGTGACATCCCTGGATGTACAGAGGTGCTGCAGTACCAGTGTGCTGTGGGCAGGGAACTCTTGGAAAGCAAATGCTCCTCTTTGGTCACATTTCTGAATAGTTTGGATTTTATGATAAATCCTTTGTGCAGAAGAATGGGCAAAGATGCTGTAGTGTTTTGGGGTTTTTTTCTTAACCAAAGAAGATTGGAAGGCTCTTACCCGATAGTGCGTCCCTGATCTCTGCAAGATGGGAATTAGGTGGAATGTGATCCTTCAGATTTAATTGTGCCATGCTTTACAAGTAAAGAGGCTGGAAAATGGTAGAGTGCATAAGTACAAGTTCTGTTTTCGTAAGTTTTACGCAAATAAAACTTGGTTTGCATAGTTTGTTCGGAGTTTTCGTTTTGCACACAGCGAAATACATCTGTGCCAGCGTTAGGAGGAACATGATGGATCCACCCTGAGCCCTGGATTCCTGCGTGGGGAGCTGTGCGCACACATGGGATTCCTTTGGGATGTAGCATGGATACAGATGTTAAATGGTTTATGTTGCTGTGGCACAGCCCTTCAGAAGGGTGCACGAAACACGTGGCAGAACTGCAGCCAGTGGTGGCCGTTGCCTGTCTAACAAGCACCTTTTCTTGTATTTGATGTTATATTTTATGCGCTCCTTCAGGTGATGGTCTGTGCTCTGTTCATGCAAGTCATAAAGTAGCCAAATAACCTTGCTTGTTCTTCCACAGCCAGTTCCAGGTGCTACAGTGAACAAAGTCCCAGTCCTGTAGCTGAAATAAAAACTCTCCATGTGTTGCAAGGTAGTTCCCTGGTAACGTTTAAATCCTGTCTTGCAGAAATAAAGAATTAAGCAGACGGAGATTACAATTGTCACCTGGTTTTATTGAAGAGGTGTAGTTCAACATATTCAAAACCTGTTGTTATGGTAATGCAAAAAACTACAGTAAAATGGTGTCTTATGAAGTAGTGAGTGTGTATGTCATGAGCCCAGGCATCCAGATGAGCACATGGCAGCTGCTGTGACTGAGTTAAAAAGCTTGGCAATAAAATCCCTATTGGAGGCTGAGTGTTAAAGGATAATTTTCCTCTGCACTTTGTAGGCTAAGAAATAAAATCCTGCAGTGTGCCTGCCTTTACCTGAAACCTTCAGAGTTACTGTAGTCAGCTCCAAGGGCAATACTGTTCAGTGTCTGTGTGTGTCATACTTTGGTTCTTGGAGTCCTGAACCAATATGTAGAGTTTTTATAACTTATCTAGAACAGGGCCAGTCAGCAAATCCCTGGGAAAGACTCCAGGAATGTTTACTAGGGCTACTGGAGAGAGGGACACTGTGGGGATGACACTTAAATGTCTAGAAACACTCCAGGCTCTCTTGAATCTAATGGAGTGATAAGGCCACGACAGTCAGGATTTAATCACTGTTAAATAGCTGATCTATTTTATCCAACAAAATTTGATTGGGAATTGGGGGATAATGGAAAAAGGTAGAAATTTAAGCTAGGAGGGAATATAGGGAACCCAGTGACACTTGAGTGTCCTTAGATAAGTGAGAAGGGAATGTAAAGAACTCAGATTTTTCTCTACGTGACTGAGGTGAGAACTAATTGATCCACTTCCATGAATGAATGAAGATGTATTGATTAACTTCTGAATTGTCTTGGATTGGGTGGGCTGTTCAGACTAGTTTGTAGTTTCTAACCTGTAGATCTTTTTGCAGAACTAGAGTTCCTCAGTCTGCCTTGTAACAGAGGGATGTCTCTGGGAATTGTCTTCAGCCTTTGTCTGGCAGTGGTGCACAGATGGTGCTTTGAGAGATTTCCTCCCCCCTCCACGTTTGTTGAGAAGGCAGAATGCTGGGAAGAAAATCAGGCAGGGATTTTCATTGATGTAAATGTGGATACAGGGGATTTCTGCCCCATCACTGGGTGCTGTGTCACCCTGTAACCTTCACCCTTTGGATTTAAGAATATAAGAGTCTTCTAAATTCCTTGGTGGCTTATGTTGGAAAATTTTATTAGCAAAGAGCTGGATTTGCAGAATACTTGTTTAAATAAGTTGCACAGTTAACAGAAATAAAATCACCAGCTTCAGACAGGAATTTGTAGTGACACATTTGCTTAAAAGTCCTGTTTCCTTACTAGGTTTATACTGGAGTAAGTTTTGTGTGTTGGGAAGACACCGACTGCTACACCTCATTGCTTGTTTGAATTCTGGTTGCTTTTGCATGCCATATTGCAGTTCATTTTCATTTCTGTGTTTTCCTCGTTTGAGCTCATTTCTCATTCGTGTTTTTGTCTCATTTGTTTCCATCAGCAAATGCCCAGCACCCCAGGGTTTGTGGGATACAATCCATACAGCCATCTGGCCTACAACAACTACAGGCTGGGAGGGAACCCGGGCACCAACAGCCGGGTCACGGTAGGAGAATCAACTATTACATCCTCCAGCAAACACCAGGAATTGACCAGAAATGGCTTTAGGGTTAGGTTCTTCGGAGTCTTGGCTGCTGCCACTTCTTTATTATAAAAAAAAAAACCAACTTACTTCTGATTCTTATTCCCCACCCTCCCCCCCTTTTTCCTTCACTCTGAAACGCTTTGCAGGAAAATGAGCTGCTACTCCGCAGGGAGAACTGGTGATGGTTTATGATGCAGAACTCCAAAGTGACAGACTTCGTGGTCTTCAGTGACCACTGCATGTGTAGGGAAAAGTTCTGTAGCTGGGTACGGATTGTTGGAGGGAGGGAACTGCTCATTTTGCGGAGGCTCATTGGCACAAAAATAAGGAAGAGCATTTTGCAAACTGGAGATCGTTGATAGTTGTTGCATCATCCTGTTGAGCCATATGAGAGGTGCAAGCCTTTATTATTCTTTCCAGGCTTAGACTGGTAATAACTGCACAGTCCCGAGTTCAGTCATTATTTTTTCAACAAAAGTGTGGTGATAATAAAACAGAATCCTTTCAGCTCTTATATATGTCAGTGTGTGGGAAATGGATGTTACATTCATTTTTCATGGAGTAAACAAAGTGAGAAGGAGACAAGTGATGAGGGAAGGTGACGGCTTCATTTCAAACACGGACGAAGTGCTGAGAACTGGATGGAGTTAGGAAACAAAAATAGACTGGGGAAATGTAACCTTTTCATAACACAGCAGAAATAGAGTAACCCCCTGATGCCTTTTTTTTTTTTTTTTTTTTTTAATATCTCAAAACTTTAAGGTTTTTTTCACGTAAGGACTTTGTACCTTAAAACATCAGTTTGGCAAGTGATACAGAGATTTCTCAAGGACCAAAATGCACGGTGCTTTTAATGAAAGTGTACTCCTTTAATGCCTCTCATATAAACCTTCTTTCAAACTTCACATATGAAGTTCATTCTATTTGTTAAAGGATTTACAGAAAGGACCTTCCCCTACAAGCTGGAATTGACTGAACGGACACTATTTCCTTACACAAGAATAAGTCAGGTTTTGTCTGAGAACTTCCATTGTTTCTGTATGTCACACAAACATACACAGCCTGCTCTGCCATGCATATCCCAGTATATGGATGGTGTCTTTAAATCCCTCTTAATTTAAAAGCATTAAACAGTTTCCGTTAATGTTTTTCCAACCCATCTGTACGTGTATCTATGTATACATTTTGGTGATGCATATGCCTCATGCACATTATTTATACACAGTTCTGTATGCATTGTTCATAGAGCTCCATAAATTCAGAAAAAAAAAAAACAAAACACTATGGGGAGTTAAAATTGGAAAACTGAATGTGGAACACGGGCCTTCTGGGCTACACACGAGTATTGATCTCTGGGACACGGTCCTGAAAGGTCTTGAAACCTTTATATTTTTATTTACATGCACCCACTTAATATAACAGAACTCCTGGAAGTGCTGGAAGAGGGGAGGGCTTGAGACCCTGCAGGTGACAGGGGCTGTGATGGCTCTGCAATGTTGTAGGAGGAAGCCCTGTGGGGTGTTCTGAGGGTTGAGGGGACACGAGGGGAGGCAGCAGCTTTCCAGCAGCAGTTGGTGCTCAGTGTCCTTTTGTACAGTGCCAGCAGTGCCTGACAGTGTCAAAGCCAAGGGAAGACAGAGCACAGGAGCATGTTACAGGCTAATTGGGTCAATTAATTACAGCTTGGCTACAAGCAGAGCACACATTTACAGTTCAGCTGCATAGGGTTGTTTTCCTTTTATCTCGAGTCTGTTAATTGGCTCCAAATTACCACTGACGAATTCCGCAGGCAGTCGCTAAAATTATTCGGTACATCTCTAACTTAATGCCTTTAAATTTCCTCCCTATCTTTTTTCACCTGTGCAGTAGCCACATTAAATTTGTCGAAACAGGGAAGATAAATTGCTCATCAGAAGTGAGGAAAAACCAGCCTGCTGGGATTGGTGTCTCCGTGGCAGTTCCTAAGCTGTGTAGTTCAGTTTTGAGAACACGGAGCCCTTTTGAGGGTTTGTCTAGTTACTGCTCTGTAAACTTACAGGGAAAAGGGCAGACTTAGGTTGGAAATCACTACTGTGAGGACCAGCTCTAGTTAGTGCCTGTTCACAGGCTGGGTCGGTTTTTTTTTTTTGGTGATGTTTGCTTCTCTCGGTGGGGGTGTGTGAATGCTCGAGAGTGAGTGTTTTCCAACACTAGAGCGTGTGGAAACTGTCCAGCAATCCCATTAATGAATGGATTTATCCGGTTCTTTTGTAGGCTTCCTCTGGTATTACCATTCCCAAGCCCCCCAAACCCCCAGACAAGCCCCTGATGCCCTACATGCGGTACAGCCGGAAGGTGGGTATTACCGTGTCCGTCAGTAATAAAGTCAGTGTTCGTTTATGCTAACAATTAATTGCTATGATCTTAGTTTCAGCTTCTAAACGTTGACTCCTAACAGCCTGCGCTCTCTTAAGGGGATGTAAAGTCCAGAGTCTGCCCTGCAGAACAAAGGCAGCAGTAGTCTGGTCACACAGTTGCCAATTTCTTGGGGGGAAAATTGCTAAAATGGTAATTCCTACCACTGTCTGCTGACAAGGATCCACCCCGCCACATTCAGAAGTTCCTGTGACTTACTGGCAGAACTTTTTTTATATAAAGGAAGTATTCCTTGCGTTTTCTGGGCTTGGTGCAGTGCTGTAGCTGGACTGAAGAGTAGCAATGAGTGGACTTTGCATGTTCTCCTTCACCACCCTAGCCCGTGGCAACGTTCGCTTCGCTATTCTGTGAACTGTGTGACAGAAATAGGAGAGAGACTCTTGTGGAGTCTGGAGTCTGATGGGGCATGGGGAGGGCATGGCAGCCTGGCTGAAGCGGGTGAGCCAGAAGGCATTTCTTCCACTTCTGGTAAAGTATCTTTACCAGCCTGTCTGTCTTAGGCCAAAAAAACATCAACACCCACACCAAAAAAAATAAAAAAATAAAAAAAAAAAAGTCAAGTGGTGCAGCAAGAAATTACACTGGCAGCTCTCCTTTTTTTTTTTTTTTTTTCCCTGTAAAGTTAGAAACCTTTTTGGTGGAGTCAGAACTTGTTGGAACTCAGATTGATCAGCAAGACTGAAATATTGTGAGATGTTACATTCTGATCTGAAAAGCTCAGTCTCTTTGTCATAACCTACTGCTGGATGTGTTTACTCAGTAGCATTTTTTTTCCCCGAGATGCAGCGATGTGCATTTAAGAAGAGAATTGAGAGGGTTAAAGGCAATATTCCCATGAGACCAAAGCCACTCAGCAATTGCCTGGTTCAGTAGCTGGCTTTCTACTGACTTCCTGCCCCAGAAAATAATCCAGATAGTTTAGCCAGACTCATTCCTAACTTAATCCTGTTTTTCATGGTGATTCCAGAAAGAACACTGAGATGACAATATAAAATGTTTAATTTGGAAGTATTTAGATATCATTAGTAAAGCTCCAGCTGTTTCTGTTAAGGTCTGGGACCAAGTGAAGGCGTCCAATCCCGATTTGAAGTTATGGGAAATTGGCAAGATTATTGGAGGAATGTGGCGAGATCTCACTGATGAAGAGAAGCAAGAGTATTTGAATGAATATGAAGCTGAAAAGGTAAATGGAAGAAATCTGGGATGTTTATTACAGCTGATTCTTCTAGGAACTGGTCTGAGAAGAAAAATTCATCTTCCCCATGCAGGGGTGTTTGAGGCATTCACGAGAGCCCTGTATGTAACTTAAGTGGAAGTTTGTCCTGACACGCCTCTTAGATTTTTTTTAAATAACTGTGCATCAACTGTGACTGGTCAGTTTTTAGACCTAATTCAAAATGAAGTATTTATAATTGAGTGTCGATTTTAACTGTTTAATGAGTGGATGTGATTGTACAACATCAGTATTGAAAAGATTGTCTCAACACCAAAATCCTCTTTCAAAACTGGTGCTCTGCAACTACTGCTGTTGTCATGAACGTGTTCGTAAGAGACTTCCAGTCACGTGGGGTTTGGTTTTCCTGGTGTAACCTGGTGGAACTCCACACTGTGGCATTAGTGTCTTGTTTCTTAATAGAAAACGCCACCACCTGTAGGGTTTCCTTGTGCTTTTGTTTTGGTTTTATTGATCTTAATGGCAAGAGATGACAGCTCCTCGTGTCCGGGTTGGTAAGTGTTGAGCACCTGTACAAGGCTGTTCTCGCGATTCTCAGGTCCAAAGGGGAGAACTGTCCAGCTGATGTGCTGTGTTTACACCTGGCAGGCATCTGGGGCTGTGGATACCTGGTCAAGTCTCAGCTGGTTCTATTCCAAGGCAGTGGAGAAGTGCTGCAAACTGGGTGCTCCTAGCTGGAAAAAAAAAAAAAAAAAGAAAAGAAAACTAAAAAGCAGGAATTCTATCTTCTACCTTCTAATGATGTTTAGATTGTAAGCTCCTTGGGGCAGGGGCCAGCTGGTTTCTATTTGTGCAGTGCCCAGGCAGGAGGATTCTGGTCCTGATCGTAAAGAGAACAAGACTTTTAGGTACCTTTAACAGTATTGCAGATTATATCTCATTTTTCATTGGAAATACCTTAAATCACTATAAAAAAAGCCTTAAAAGATTAAAGAAAGCAGTTCAAAGGGAGAAGGTATTTCAAAGAAGGTGAAGATAGTGCTGCCATCCTGCTGCAGAAGGAGACAGGAGTCTGGCTGCAGCTCTCTGTGTCATCCCAGTGCAGGGATGGGCCAAAGAATGGACAAATCGTAAGTGATTTTGAAAACTGGTTCATGACAAACTGGAATAAGGAAAGAGAAGAAAATCAGAATCACAGATCTAGTTAGAACTCCAGAGAATCACTGAGAGTATTTTATGTTTGCTAATTTTACCTTAACCAGAGTTTGATCATAAGTGCCTCGTTCTGAGGTGCTTTGAGTGTGAAATCTCAGCAGACAAGCTGTCATAAGACTTTCAGGTAGCAGAACTGAGACGGACCTAAAGGCCCAGCTGTGTTTTTAAAACATGAACGGACTATGGAAGAAGTTCTAACTTGTAAAAGAGAAAGGCTGGGAGAACCTGGTTTCCCCTGGTGTGTCAGCCCAGGACAGCCCTGTGAGCTGCACGGGGCACGGTTGTGTCGGGGCGGGAGTCACCCGGTGGTGCGATCAAACCGTGTTGGTCACGTTTCAGATCGAGTACAACGAGTCCATGAAGGCCTACCACAACTCCCCTGCCTACCTGGCCTACATCAACGCCAAGAGCCGCGCCGAGGCCGCGCTGGAGGAGGAGAGCCGGCAGAGGCAGTCGCGCATGGAGAAGGGGGAGCCCTACATGAGCATCCAGCCCGCCGAGGACCCCGACGGTAAGCGGAGCAGGGCCCCCCTGCACTGCCAGTGGGACAGGCTCAGTACAGGACCAGCAGCAGAGAGAGACACAAAACTACCCCTGCCCACCGTCCACGTGGCTGCCTTTCTGTTCTGGTGCCTTTGACGCTGATTTTCTTGGTCGCGTTTTACTGCGTAACGAAGCTGACTTTGTTCCCAAAAATAAGGTGGCACCTGTGGCAGAAGTTATTCCAGCCCTTCTTAATTAAGTGTGAAGTAATGCTTACAGTTCAAACCCAATCAGTCTGCTTAGAGCTTTAGCACATGCATTAGAAAAGGCTTAGATGCCTGATTTAATCCAGCTTGGATGGAATGTTGTGCTTTATCACCAGAACCGCATAAATCTTGACAGGCAGAGTTCTGGTGCGATTAAAGAGCACCCGAACTTTCAGTGTGTTCAACAACTGTCATTTGAGATTGTTTAGGGAGTGAGGTGCCCTTGCTGCTGACAAGTTGATGAGAAAATTCTGAAAGTTTATTTGACTGCAAGGAAATGCACCCCACCCAGTGGGAAAAGTCAGTCCCACACACCTCATGGCTGTGTTTAAATCCATCACCAAATACTTGTTGAAACCTGAGGGTGAAAAATGTACCCAGTTACACCCTTTTTTTTTTTTTTTCTCCCCTCGTAAAAGCACACCTCTGAGATAAAGCTTATGGCAAACAGCACTTTCCCCTCTGTGAGGTAATTGCGACATTTATGTAAACACATTTAGTGTTGGACTGGCTGGAACTTGGGGACTTGAGATTCTGTTCTGTGCTGCCTGGACCAGGTGAACTTGGGCAGAACCAGCCATTATCTCTTTTTGCTTTGTTTAAACAGATAACCTCAATGAGAAACTGAACATAACACCTTGAAACCAAGGGGACAGAAACCTTGATTTGACCAGTTCTCTTCCCTGGTAGTGTCTCCTGGCATGGTGTTAGGCTTCTCCTTAAAGTTTCTGTGAATAGTTGGAGGGTCATCTCCATTAAGAATATTTGATGTAAAGTTAATTCAACTTTTGGACTTTCCTACATGACACTGTTCTGGGATACAATTCATACTTGTTGCTGAACTGATTTCTCTTTCGAGAAATGCATTTACTAATAAAGAGATAGAATAGAGTAGATAAATAGAATACTCTTAATACATTCCTGTGAATTTTCAGTGATGCATAAACACGAATCACTGCTTCACGCTTTCAGTCCTCAGTGCTTCAAAAAGTAAGTGGTTTTAATCTGTGCTACAGAGGTTGTTTACAGAGGGGTCGCTGTCCTGCTTGCGTTTTGCACTGGTTTTGCTCTGCTAACGCAGTCAATCAGGGATGGCTCCTTTTATTCGGTGTATTAATATTCCCTCCTGCTGTGGAAACGTGGAAAGCAAGGCAGGCAGTAAGTAGGTCAGTGCCAGTTTCAGCTGTGGGAGACCCGCGTGAAACGGGCCGTGAGAGCTGTGCCAGGGAACCGCTGTCCGGCTCCCCGGTGCTCCGTGTGCGTTCCCGTGCGCTCCGTGACGTGCCAGCGCCACGCTGGGGTTCCCGTCCTGGTTTCACCTGGGTGCCGTGCCAGCCTCGGGGCTCCCCGTGGCGCTGAAGCGCTTCCCCCCCCCGGCCTCGTGTTGCAGATTACGACGATGGGTTCTCCATGAAGCACACGGCCACGGCGCGGTTCCAGCGCAACCACCGGCTCATCAGCGAGATCCTCAGCGAGAGCGTGGTGCCCGACGTCCGCTCCGTGGTCACCACAGCCAGGATGCAAGTCCTGAAACGCCAGGTTCAGTCCCTAATGGTTCATCAGGTAAAGAGGAAGGATGTGGATGCAGCTGAAACGCGATGGTGTTGGGCTGGACTCCAGGTCTCGGATCATTTGATCGCTTACATGACTGTTCTTGCTGGGTGGCATGTTCTGTGCACTCCCAAGAGCTAATCCCTGGGTTTGCTTGGGAGCTGCAGGACGTGAGACTTCACCACCTGGGCTGTTTTGTCACTGAGGATCATGGTAAACTGTGCTTTGTTCTGTAGGATATCCTAGGTATTAATTCCATGGCTTTTCATCGTGACATACAGCCCTGTGTGTGTTACTACAGCATAAGTCTGCTGGGTAATAGGTGGAGTTGTGATTTCGGGGACCTGACAACTCATTACCTTGGGGTTTTTTTGCAGTAAATTGTCCCTATCGTAACACTTCTAATTCGAAGTTAAATTCATACAAGGAAGTCTGGTGAGGTCACACCTGCATGTTTCGCCCAACTTTGACTGGGCACATACCTGTGTTTTGCAAACACTCATGTTACCTAAAGAACCCTGTCAGCATGGTCAGTGTGCGTGTGGGTGAAGAGAGACGAGAATTAGGTAGAGGTGTGTTGGGTTTTTTTTTTTTAATTAACAGATTATTTGGAGGGTGGAGGGGGTGGTTTCCCTTCTTTCCTTTGAATTGTGGTCTGTGTTATGAGAATGTAATTGATGTGGGAGTGTGTCTCCACCTGTGGGCTCTGTATATCCAGAGCTGAGGGGTGCGGAGTGGGAAAGACAATGCTCACATTTGATGCTGGAAGCTTCATTTACAAATATGCCTGAACTGCTGCATGGACCCATTTACTGTTTGTGCTTTTCAGTATGAACTTCTGAGCTGTTGGCTGTCAGAAGGATGTTTATGTATTAGAGCAGTATTTAAAAAGAAACCCATACAAATATCTTTGTGCACAGCTGTAGCTTTACCCAGTTCTCAGGTGACTGCACAGTGAAGTTCTTGCCATTTATTTCACTTCCAGCGTAAACTCGAAGCTGAGCTGCTGCAGATTGAGGAGCGCCACCAGGAAAAGAAGAGGAAGTTTTTGGAAAGCACAGAGTCCTTCAACAACGAGCTTAAAAGGGTACAAGTCACTTTCCTTCACGTACTGTGAGGAAGCTGCTGGTTCCCCTCTGGGACAAGTGCATCAGTTCAGTTGTGTGCAATGGCCCAGCTGCTGAGGCAGTGCCCTGGGGTGGGTGGTACAAAGCACAGGACGATTTCCTGCTCCTTCAGGGACCTTTAGTGGTGACATGGGGCCAGTACAGTTTAGAGTTTCCCCCAGGCTGGACCTGAGAAGGAGCACCTGAAGGAAGGTGAAGCCACTGTGGAGGACACGCTCTTCTCCTTGGCTGTGTTCAAATGACAAGCTCCAGGTTGTTTGTTCATCCCTTCATCCCCTCCCCATTTATTTTTGCCAATAGGCCTAGTTTATCTCCCTAGAGACTGAAGAGTTTCATGTAAACTTTGTCAAATCAAAATGACATTGCACACAGAAATACTGAACTCGTCATCGGGGTTTACTGATGTTTTGGTTTTCAGCCTGAGGTAGTAAAAGAGCTTTCTTCTTCCTTTTAATTGCTAGCTGTGCAGCTTGAAGGTGGAAGTGGATATGGAAAAAATTGCAGCTGAGATTGCCCAGGCTGAGGAACAGGCTCGCAAAAGGCAGGAGGAAAGGGAAAAGGAGGCAGCTGAGCAAGCCGAGCGCAGTCAGAACAACCTGGCAGCTGAGGAGGAGCAGGCAGCCAGCAAGGGGGAGGAGAAGAAGGAAGAGGAGAGCACTCCCATGGAGACAGGTAACTGCACCTGGATGCTGTGGCATCCTCCCAGCATCTCAGAGGGTCTCTGAGGAGGCCCAGCTCAGGCAGGAGAACAGTTCACTGCGTCTTGGTGAACATGGGCGTCTGCTTTCTTACTCAGTTACTCGTTTTTAAGAGGGGAGGGGATAAGAACACGCAGAGCCCCCTGGCGTGCTTTGTGTGGGATGCACCCAAGGGGGAAAAAATGCTCTCTAAACCTAAGTTAGACATTGGTTTACTGGGAGCAACTGGGAGGGCTTTCTTGTCCCAGTGTCCGTGTCTAGCAAGGAGGATGGAACAGCTGCTCTCAGGTGGATTTTCCAGCTGCTTTGTGCTCTGGACAATGGCAGTAGGAAATGCTGCTGGATTCAGGGGTCTCAGTGGCTGGTACCTTGGTGAGTCACTGCTGCAACAGCAGGAGCATAAGGAAGGGGGACCAAGGAGTTTGAATTCCAGTGTTTCTGGTTTAACAAGGCACATGGCTTTCCTGTGGCTGGAGTTCTGAGTTCAGGCAGCTGTGGGTGACATCAGGGTGCTGTGGCAGGACCACGTGCATCCTCAGCACGGAGGTCCCTGAGCTGTGCCTGTCGCTGCACGCTCTTAAGCGGCATAACTGCCACGGAACACTGGGATTTATTACAGCCAAATCCTAATTGCACAACCTAAATAAACGCAATGGCACGCGGGTGACGCTGAGACTTGTGTTATTCCAGAGGAGCCTCACGCGGAGGAGAGCGCAGAGAACCAGCAGAACGGGGAGGAGGGCACCTCCACCCCCGAGGACAAGGAGAGCGGGCAGGAGGGGGTGGACAGCACGGCCGAGGAGGGGACCAGCGACAGCAACACGGGCTCGGAGAGCAACAGCGCGACCGTGGAGGAGCCGCCCGCAGACCCCACGGCCGAGGAGGGCGACAAGAAGGAATAACCACTGTGTCTGTAATGAAGTACTGTGTGATCTCAGAACGTGCTCCGCGGCTGTTGTACCTTCCCTGCCTCTGTCACTTTTGTCTCCAAAGGGTCCCCCGGGGGTTGATGGCACGTCGGGTTACCAGCGTAGCGATGCGAGGGGCCCCGTAGAGGCACAGGGCGTCCTGCAGCAGGCAGGAAAGGAGCCTCGTGTGTCCAAGCACAGCTGCTGCAGTGTGGAGAGGGGCTTATATCGCTTGGAATTCTTCCCTAGAAAGACAGATTTGGGATTAGTGTTGGTTTTAAGTGGGAAATCAGGCCTTCTCTCTTCGTTCTCGTTCCATGGCCGCCGTGACTGGCGGTTTTTCCAGAGGCCCTTCCTGTCCCTGTGTGGCAGCAGTGAGCTGCAGGTGTGTCTCACCCAGGCTGCAGCCCTGGCTTGCCTGCACGAGAGCTGATGTTATTTTGGAGCAAAGGCCTGATGTCACCTGGAGCCTCCCCTTATCCAGCAGCCCGCTGTGTCCCACCGCTCCTGTGCCAGCCAGCGGCAAGTTCAGCTGCAGCTGCCCCTGTCTTTGCTTTTAAAGAAGGCTTTCAGTCCTCGAGCAGCTCTGGAATGAGGCTGAGAGATGGGCTTTAGGGGTCTTTCGGTGTAACTTAGTTGTTTTTCTAAAGGAGCTGCTCTACAGTGGTGGAAACTTGCTCGTGGTCTGCGTGCAGCGTGTCAGGAGATCCAGTTCCAAAGGACTCGGTGTAGTCTTGCAGTAAATGACACATCTTCAGGGATTTTTTTTTTTTTTTTTCCTGTGGTGCAGGGTTCCTCTCAGCAAGCCTTTGCTTTTCTTTACCAGTGAACTCCTTTTTTGCTACCGAGAGACCCTGGTGTGGCCTCAGCCAGAGCCCTGGCACAGTACAGAGCAGGAGAGCGTTTAAACACGCACATGTTCTCTGAGCAGACAGTCACTGATACGGCACAAATGGTAAAAAAATAGTAGTTTTGCTTGTCATGAGCTTTCAGAACCTCTGGGAACTACAAGAAAAGGCCACAATTTGCCCTATATAAGCAAAAGCCCTAAAAAAAAACAAACCCAAAAAAACAAAAAAACCCACTTAATTGCAACAACAGCCACAGGCAACTTCTTGACTTTACAACTGAGAGAACGCGTGATGCTTCAATGAATCGATGTGTTTTTACAGAGCAGTGGGTCTGTGAGATGGTGTTTTTTAAATCCTTTTGGTCTTTTTTTTTAAATGGTCTAAAAATAATAAAATTCAACACGTTTGGTTGGTTTGTGGGTTTTTTTTAAAACTCACAGTGGTCTGTTCTTGTCTTTTAAGGTAATGGCAGTGTTTGGTTCAGAGCTTTCATCAGCTGTTCTCCATCTCAAGCCAGGGGAGAATAAACACACGGGATTTGATTTCTTACAGATACCAGAGCTGCTGCCTGGACTGGGGGCCGACCCCCACAGGGCTCAGGTGAGACTCCACACCTGAGGTGCTGCAAACCCTTGTTGTGCAACAGCTTCTATCCACAGCTGCCCTGGGTTCTGCAGGCGGCGGGGGGGAGGTGGTGGTGCTTTTCATCTGCTCCAAATTCCCAAGGTGTATGTAAATAACTCATTATTGGCAAAGACGGGTGTGTGCAGCACAGGGTGTGTCCCTGGGGGAGTGGAGTCGGTGTCATCTTCACGGGTGAAATAACTTCTCCGAGCGCATGAGAACCTGAACAAGTGCCCGTGGGCAGTGTTGGGGCGCTGGCCAGCCCCGTGGTGCCTGGCAGAGGTGCCCACGAGGGACTGGGGCATCAGGGACCTGGTGCAGGAGAGGGTCCGGCTCGGGAGAAATGCAGCCCCTCTGCTGTGCTCCTGCACCAGCCCTGCCTCAGAGCAGCCACCCAGAGCTCTGAGGGATCCCTGTGCCCACCTGCAGGTCCTCAGCAGGGCCGGGAACCCTCCAGGAGGAAGAGGCCTCGTGCTTTGCTGCAGGGCTCACTGGAGGAGCTCTTTGCTGGGTGCTCTGGCCGGCGGGTGGGTGGGCGCAGCCGTCCTGCACAGGGTGCCGAGGGCTGGCGAGTCCCTCACGCCCCAGGGCACTGGCAGGGAAGCCAAGAGGCAGCCCCAAAACCCTGCATCTTGCAAGGGGGTTGTTTTCTTCGTTTTGTTTTTCTCTCCAAGAAAAACCAGGGGTTTCCAGGTCCGAGTCGGGCGTTGTGACCTCTGGCACCAGCGCGGGGCTGCTGCTGGTTTGCTCTGCAGGGGAAGGTTGAGCCTGTGTCGGGTTGTTCTCAGAAATATGCTTTTATCTCACCACAAAAACACGCTCGGTAAAAGTTACTGAGACGCCTGGGTTAAAAAAAGAACTGTTCTTAAAGGGTGGGTTTTTCGTTTTTTTTTTTTTGCATTAATGTAATAATTAGACTTTATCACCCCAAAAACCGTCTGACCTACAAAGCTGGAATACAGTAACGGGTACATAGCATGGAGAGCAGGGCCCAAAGGGTAAATGCTGAGAGGGATTTAGATGTTAAAGTATGAACCAGGCACCTTGTGAGGTTGTTCAGAAGGAATTCACCAGGGGAAGTGAACCCGGATCCTGGGCCTCCAAGAGCTTCTTGCACCCAAATCCCTTCCAAACCCCTCACCTACATGTGGGACTGAGCTTGGCTCCCCGGGAAAGACAAAAGTCTTGTGTTTGTGCAGCAGCTGAACTTTCAGAGGAGGAAAAAAGGCTACTGGAAAAACAAGGGTTTAAAAAAAAGGGTAAAAAAATCACTTGTGTATCACCTGGGCAAGTCTTGCCAAGCTGCTCTGCCTGGAGCCAAATGAGCTGCAGACGCTGCTTACAGAGAGGATTATGCTGGTGACAGAAAGAAATAAAACAGATTAATGGAGCTTTGCAGGGATGAACTATCAAAGCCAACCCGAACACTGGCACAGAGGGGTGGCTGGGGCAGCCTGTGTGTGTCGGAACCAGAGCCCATTCAGAGTGTTGAGCTGGTGCAGCTCAGGGCAGGAGTGGAGACACCCCATCCCCTGCACCTTGGGGTGCTCAGGGGAGCAGGTCCAGAGAGGGGGGAGGTGAGTGTGGAGAGTATGTGTGGAGCAGGGTCGGACCCTCGCTCTGCTCAGGCCTTTGCCGAGGCCCCTCCTCTATCCCAGGATGTTTTCCCATTTCCCACCAGCTCCAAGTGCAGCCTCTGTACCTGCCCCAAGGACCCAGGAGTGGTTTATTTCTCCTTCCCCCGGGTTTTGCCCTGAACCCCCAGCCAGGCAGGCTTTACTGCTTATTTTTTTTTAAAAAGCTATTTTTTTTCCTCCAATTTATCAAGAGCTACTCAAAGCAAATGTTCCACTGGCCACCCATCCAGCCCCTCATGCTGCCACCGCTGCTCCCCCAGTGCTGTCCCTGCTGCTGTGCAACCCTCCCTTCATTCTCTTGACTGACAAGCGTTCCCAGCAGTCCCAGCTGCTGGAACACTGAGGAAAAACACCCCTCACAGCCGCCGGGAGATGGAAGCGGTGCAGGCTGTGTGCTGGCAGGGGTGTGTGAGCTGGAGCAGCCGCTGCCACCAGGAGTCCCCATGAACCTGCCCAGAACTGCGGGGGACGCCCAGTCCTACCCTCTCTGTAAACTGTGAGTAGCTCTTGCTCTTGCACAGCATCCTCGGTGCCCGCCAGGGGCAGCGGGAGTTGTGGCAGCACCTGCTCTGTGTGACCGCTCAGGGCTCGAAGCAAACACGACCATCCCAGCTGGGAGGTTGTACCCCCTCGTGGAGAGGTGCTCGCAGGCCACTCAGCTGCAGCAGCCCTGAGCTCTCCAGGATACAAAGCTGGGGGTGCTGCGCTGCAGAACCGGGGGGGTTCAGTTCCATCGGGGAGGCGGGAGGGCTGGAATTCCACGCGTTTTTCCACGTGGACCGTTGCAGCCAGGCCTAGTTGAGGCTCTGAGCGCTCAGTCCGCGGCTCTGGATCCCTGGGTTTGAAATCCCCCCTGTGTTTGCAGAGTCTTACTGCCTGGCAAACTCTCCCCGGGGTGGGGGGATCTGATGACCAAGTGGGACCAGGCACTCGGCTCTCAGAGCCTGGGTCCTGCTTCGGGCCTGGCTCGCTGCGTGCGCTCTCAGTTCCCTTCTTTCGCTTTGACATTTCTTTTTCCACGGCCTTCGAGGGGTTTTTTGAAGTGGTTTTGCACCTATCAGACCCGTATCTTATTTTGTTGTAAGTTCCAGAAGTCAGTCATTTCTGTCAACAACCAGCTTCAATTTGCTTTGTTCACCCGGTTCTGTTAAAAAGGCAGGAAAAAGCCATTTTAGTTCTGGCACCAGTTTCAGGGTGGGGGAAGCCAAACCAGAAAGAGTGACAGTAACAACAACAGAAATTGAGTCTTTTCTTAATTACTGTTTTTCAATTCCAGGGATGAGAAATTCCACATTTGCGACAGAGAGGGCTGGATGAGCTCTTCCTGGAGCAACCCCTGATGGGATTATTCCTGGTTTCCATACCCAGTTTTCTTCTAAAGACAGCAGTGGATTGGTGCTAAACCTTCCACCTTTGGAACAAGGTAACACAGCTCACAGGAAGCATGTTTGCTGGTTGGTCAGGGACACTTCAACCCTCAATTAGTTTTAGGGGCCATAATGCTTTATCTCCCTAATAAGTATCTCTTTAGCTGCCTAAACGATTTGCTGCTCACTAGGGTTGGATACCCCCTGGGAATTCCCGGCAGTTTGCCCACGTCTGTGGGAAGGTTTAAACCCTCTCTAGACACAACTGGTGCTCATGTGCCCTCCCTGGCACAATTCTGTGAAGGAATTCCTCCTGATGTCCGTGCTTTAGTGCAGGGCAGATGCCAACTTGGTAAGTCTCTTTTTTTTTTTTCTCAAAAGAAGAACTGGAGAGCAAGGCCATCACCTGGGACGTGGCGCGGGCACGAAGCGGGCGAGTTCCCGGTGACACCGGTTGTGCCCTTCCCTGCTGTGGTGACCCCATCAGAGCTGGCACTGCACAGATTGCTTCCTCCCCCCCTCGGGGGATAAGGATCTGTTAATAACCTCGTGGTGAGATCGCAATCACGAGGCGTTTGTCAGGGCATCCCCTGCACCCGCTGGGAGAACTCCGCTGCGTGAGGAATCCCGGCTCGGTGCCCCTCTGAAGGTCAGGAATTTTTCTCCACGATTTCACTTCTGCTATTTTCGTTTGTTGAGGAACAACGACGTCAAATGCCCCC
>VXAY01004627.1:224774-243516 GCA_013399855.1 Oxyruncus cristatus
AACCCGCCTGACTTCCACCACAACACCCCCCAGACGTCAGAGAGGGAGGTCTGGGCAGGAGCAGAGCCGGAGCTGGGAGATCCTGGGTACCCCGGCCTGGCAGTGCTGGGAAGAAGGAGCGGCTGGGCAGACATCAGGGTCCCTCCTTGACGTCAGCACAGGGATGTGACTGGGAAGTGCAGCCGGGAAAGGTTGACCCTGCACTCACCAACGCTTCTGTCTGGGCATCTCCGGCTTCCTCCAGCGAAGGGGATGAACCTTCCCTTGGCTCAGAACAGCGGGAGGGAACCGGAGTTTCCATCTCAATTCACCTAAAGCAAAATCGGTGGAAAACACCGGAAAGTTTTGAATCCAGGGTGTAAGAACATCCCGTGTTGTGCTTCTCTCAGGCCAAATTCCACCTCCTGAGGCAGAGCCCCGAGTTCTGCTTTCCAAGGTCCCCCAGCCTGTGTGTGCTGCCCAGGTACCATCTCCTGCAGCACCGGGATCCTTCCCGCCTTGGGATGTCCATGAGTTAGGACAGCCTGCAGGAATCCCAGCCTTACACACGGCCCATGGATGTGAGATATTCCGCTGCTGAGTGAGTCAGTTTAATGTCAGATCAATTCAAGATTACACAGCTCAATTCGGTTCTAACTCAATGTTTCAATTCAAGTGGAACCAACCTGAGCTGAACCGAAATCTCTCTTTCTGAGCAACTTCCTGTGCAATTTATCAGGAAATGCATCTTTGTTGAGAAGGTGATTGATGAGCCTGCGGCCTGGGCAGCAGGTTTGAATCACTGACTTCCACTCTTCTGGCACTGAGGGGGAGCAGAGGGACCCAGGGACTGAAAATACCTGGTAACTTGATTCTCTTTACATAGTTAATTAACTTTTTATTTAGTTAATTACCTCTGCGGTAACAAATGGGCTCTAGTGACACAGCAGTGTGGCTCTCCTGGGCACGGCTCAGGCCTGGCACTGTTGGAGTTTGGTGTGTTTGCTCACCCAGGATCACAGCTTTGTGGAAAGCTGCTCACGGGGCACCCGGGCTCAGGGAACATGTCAGAGAGATGGAATCACTGAGGCACGAAATAGGCTGGAAATATACACAATTGAATTAAGCAAAGCTTTAATAACTGTTCTGAGAACTCCCTGGGGATAAGACGTGACTGTAAAGAAATTCAGTGCCACACACACAGAGCAAATTGTTTATTTTAAGTATTCCCATTCTTTTTAAGAAAAACAATTTGCTTGAATGGGCTCTGGCAACACAGAACTTGGCACGTACCAGAGCTCTGAAGATGAAGACTGGGACCACGTGCAGAAAACAAGCTGCAAACCTCCTGCCTGCCTCCCCTCCTTGTCTTTGGCTTCAGCCAGCGCGGACCTGGGGATGGATCCACCGGGACGCTGCCTGCTGCCTCTCCCTGGAGCAGTGGGGGCACAGAGCACCCCGAGGGGCCCGTGGCCCTCTGTGCACACCCACCCCACCCCAGGCAGCGCCGTGACCGCCTGTGAATCCCTCGCACCCCCATTACACCCCCCGATTCTGGGTATTCTGCCCGTACCCGAGGGAAGCCTTTCATCTCTGGCCCTCCCTGGGGGAAGTGGTTACGAGATAAAGCTCTCGAGGCACCGTACCTGTCCGGGTACCTGGTGAGCAGAGGCAAGCAGAGCAATAAATAGCTGCAGGGACGGGAATGGCACCCGCTGACCGAGATAAGTGCCAGGCGAGGCGCGGGGGCGCCGGGGCCGCGCACTCAGAGCGCGCCGGGGAAGTGAGGGTCACCTTGTGTGAGCAGGGAAAAACCCCCCCTGGTCCTCAGGCACCCTGCCCTGAACACCCCAGAATGGGCTCAGAACCACAGCAGCACCGGCCCACTGAGAGAGAAACCCCAGGAAGGATTTTAAGTGGCAGCCGGGCTGGTGCTGTGCCTGAGGAAGGTCTGAAACTGGGTCTGGGTCTTTACACAGGACCCAGGACCATCCATGGGACCCTCGAGACTGTCCTCAACTTCAGGTATATTTATATGTATCTGGGGCTGGGATTCCATCCTGTGATGCCCTATTTTTCCACCTGGCTGCAGTAACAGCACTGACACAGCAGGAGAAGATGGACAGGACGTGATGCCAAAGGCAGCACTTCAAAGTGGCCCTGGCCGGGGAGGAAACTGAGTTTGTGAGGAGCTGGGGATGTTTCTGGCTGTTAGAGGGGTCTGTTCCAAGAGCAGGGCCCCCCTTGGACACCCACTGAACAGAAGCCACTGATTTGCCTTGGGGCGAGGAGTGGGACTTCCAAAGTGCAGAAGATTTGGGGAAGATGGTGCAGATGGGAGCACAAAAATACCCAAAAGCAGAAGGAGGGGAAGTCACTCAGCTGCTGACAACGTCGTGAGGGAGAAGAGTGAAGGGCTGCTGGCCACGGGCAGTCCTGTGCACTGAGACTTTTCATCCTGAACACCCTTCCCAGAACGGGTCTGGCGGACGGGCTGGATCCTCCCCGTGTGCTCCAGCGCTGGGCTCTGCGGGTGCTCCACAGCTGAAGCAGGACCTGCTGCAGAGGGGAGGTGAGAAGGAACCTCCTTCCCCCGGTTCCCTCCCCCTAGACCGTTTCTCACCTGTCGGTGTAGAAGCAGAGCCCACTTCACGCCCTGAGTGTCAGGGACAGCCCTGGGTGTGTGGAGTGGAGGAGGAGGAGAAGGAGGAGGAGGAGGAGGGTCTGCTGAATGTCAGTGACACCGGGGTGCCTGGTGTCACCGGGCTCCTCGCAGGGGGCAGGAAGTATAAAAGCAGAGTTCCCCGAGGAGGGTCCCTGGCAGCAGCTGGAGTGTGTGATGCTCTCGCTGACGCTGTGACCAGATCCCTGCTGGAACCACACCATGGATGCGGGTGAGTACCTGGGCTGCAGCCCCTGGCTGTGTCTTCAGCTTTATCAATGGTGCTCAAACTCCTGCCCTGTGACACAGGAGTGGGACGCTTCTACCGGAGTATTTAAACGGTACAAAAGACTTTCATCTTCCTCATTTTTTGTATTTAAAAAAAAAAAAAAAAAAAGGCACAGTTCTCTTTTAGAAGCTCAGAAACCTCAAAAGATTTCAGAAACAAACTGCAAAGAACGAGTGTGGAGGGGATATTATGGGCTCTCGTGTCCCAAAGCAAATGGGCTCTTCTTGCATAGTTCACACCTTTTCTTCTGTGTTCTTAATTTATAAAACAAAAAAAAAAAAAAAATAGAGAGAGGGAGAGAACACTCTCTCTCCTTGGCAACGTTATAATTCAGCGAATAAATCGAGGAATTAGGAACAAGTAAAGCTGAGGTTGTTCGTGAAGTCCATCCAGTCTTTTGCTAATTATTTTTACTGATGTGTATCTGCAGGAACACTGGGGATGCCAGAGGCTCTGGGGATGCAAGCAGCTTTGGGAATTCAGGATGCTCAGGGGTATGCAGGAGGCTCTGGGGATGCAGGAGGCTCTGGGGATGCAGGAGCAGGCAGGAGGGGCTGGGTCCCACAGGACCCTCCAGGCAGGAGCAGGGAAGGCGCCGAGGGAGTCTTCCCCTTCTCACAGCCTCCGGCAATCAATGGCTAAGGAAATTCCTGGATTTTAGAATCCCTGCATCCAAACCAACACATCAGAACCCATCTGGACCCGCCCACCACACATCACTCTCCTCTCGTTTAAACTTCTGGCCTTTGCATCATCCCATGGACGCTTTGTGGCTGCTTTTTCTGAGGGGTTTGGCGTTTGGGGGCAGCTGAACTCGAGCTTAGCTCCTGGGAAAGGCAAACCATGACAGGGAAAAGAAGGAGTTAGTGAGAATCTGACAAGAAGAGTAGGAAGTGTTCCTGCTTTGGGGTTTTTGTCCTACTGCTGTATTTCAGAGGAATATTCCAACCCTCTGGAAGATGCCCAGCTGAGGCGCTGTCTTTGAAATGCTCCTGGCTCACTTAAAAGCGTGAGGCTTTTAACTTGCTTATCTCTGCTTATCTTGTCCCTTGATTCACAGCTTCCTGAAAGGAGTGGAGGCAGATGATTATTAACTTTCTTCTGTAACAGATCAGTGAACACGAGAAATAAGAGCGTGACTGGGTTTCTCTGGGTCCGCTCACTCCCGAAATGACGGTGTCTTTGCCCTGCCGGTTGTGAGGAGGGGCAGGCACGGGGCTGTTAACTGCCAGTGGCCATTAGATCACTGGAGCATGATTAACTTTTCTCAGAAATACCTGGTTCTTTCCCCACAAGCCTCCGTACTGCTGGTGAAGAGGCACCAGAAACTGGTACGTGTATGAAGATGCAGGAGAGTAAGTTACTCCCTGCCCACACGTGTGCTGAGCTGGAACTTTTGCTTTGCAGCTCCAGGCGACCAAAAAATGTTCTTTCCCCACGAGGGTTTGGCCAGGGCAGGTTTGTCAGTGGTCCCTAAAGCCTTCCCAATCTCTGCTTTGCTCTCATCCATCCCTGGGCAGCAGCTGCTCCCCCCGGCATGAGCCGGACCCCCGTGGGCAGGAGCTGCCCTGGTCCTTTGTCCAGCCTGGTTTAACCACCCTCAGGGTCATGCCTCTGCTCCTCTCTCCTCCTCGGGGCAAATGTCCTGCTTCCAAGTATTTCTCACTGTCAGAAGCTTTCCCAGGTGTGCCTGGGGTGGGATTCACTGTCCCTGCAGCTGCCCTTACCTTTCTTACAATCAGCTGCTGATGCTGAGGCAGATTCAGACAAACTGAGTGGGATTTACCTGTCCAAACTCACCCACCCTTCTGCCACAGCACAGCCTGAGCAGCAGCCCAGGTGCCCAGCCCTGGACACCTGAACCATGATTTAAAAACATCTGTTCCCTTCCCTTTGCCACTGAGGGAGCCTGAGCAGCTCACCAGGTGTCAAGGGATGAATCCCACCCCTCGGGCTTAATCTAAGGAGGAAGATTGTCAAAACCGATGGGCTGCCATCCCCTGCCATCAACAGATCCCTTCCTTCCTTCATTCCCATGGAGCAATTCCCCTTTCCACCTGTTCCCGGGTCCTGCCAGGACAGGGACAGCAGCAAACCAGCACGTCCCAGGCTGAGGGACGTGGGGGCTGACACGGGGCTTTAGGGCCAGGCTGACTCATCTGCTGTGGTGGGGTTTTGGTGTATTTTTATAAACGAGGTTTCTAGATCGTGGGGATTTTTGGGAGGGTTTTGGTTTGTTTTTTTTTTTTTCCCTTAATATTTTGAGGAACAAAACCTTTAAGAACTTTTAAGAAAATACCCAGAGTAGCCAACTGCCACGGGGTGTGAAGAAAAAGAAAGAAAAAGTAAGGAAATGTACCTAAACTGGCTGATAAACTGCAGAGCACTGCTCATGTCTTTCCATTGGCTTCTGCCCAGTGCCCCAGACCCCAAGAGAACTGAGGGGACACCCAGGTCCTGTCCAGTCTCCCTGAAACCAGTGGCACAGGCAAGCTTGGATTGGTGTGGGAGGAGCAGGAGGCTGCAGGGCAGCAAATGTATAACCTGAGGTGGGGGCACAGCAACAGGGGGAGAGGCAGCACAGGCTCTCTTCATATTGAAAAGTCATTTGACATTTAAGACGCTTGAAACAGCAACTGAGAGGGGGAGGGAAAACTGTGATGATCTTCAAAGGAATGGTGTCGGCTGAGCCGTTCCAGGAGTTGGTTGAGTCAGGTTTTCGGTCCTGTTTTGTTAGACCTTCACCGGGTGGTAAGAAAACAGAGCACAACAGAGCATAGCAGCCCTCAGCAGGGCTGGGCACTGCCACTGCTCAGGCTAAGCCAGGGCTGGGCCTGGGGTTTGCAGACGAAGCCATGGAGAGCAGCTGGTGGGGTCGGGTTTAGGTCGGTGCTTTCCTCCCTGGAGTGAGGGTGGTTCTCCTCTACCTCCTTGCATCCAGCTGCCAGGGAGGTAATTGCATTTGAGGCCTCAGCCCCTGCCTGGTGGGGCTGAGCTGGGCCAGCACAGGTTATCACCCACCCACAGGGAGTTATCATCCATCCACGGGCAGCCACAGCACCAGCCCCAGGAGTCCCCGAGGATCCAGGCTGTTCGGGAGGAGCAACGGAAGAATAAAGACTCCCATGGCTGGGTGTTTGCAGAGATCAGGGACCCTGTGCCCGTGTCGCAGGCAGGGAGGGCAGTTAGAGCCTGGGCTTGCTCAGATCACCCAGCAGGTCCCAGTCCATGGGCCTTTCGGTGTGTTTCTGGTGTCATATGCAAAGGTCAGAGCAGCACCTCGAAGGGGAGACGACCACACCAGACACCAAATCTCTTCCTGCAGTCTGGGACCGCTCAGAGTAAAAGCCACTGGCCAGAGAGAACAGACAGACAGAAGCTCCCCCCATCTCCCCCCAGGCCCAGCCTTGCTCTCCTCCCCTCCTGACTAACACTGAGGGTGCCCTGGTGAACCCCTCAGATCCCCCCCAGGAGGGTTTGGAGAAGGTGAGGGGTGGGTGGACACAACCGAGCACGCAGCTGCACGAGTGTAAAAGACGAAAATATGGGGCGGGGAGGAGAGACACAACTTCTAGGAGACCTGGGGGAAGGCTGTTACACAGGCCTGGGGTTGAGCAGCGTGAGCTTTCACACGTGGCTGAGGATCTCTCACCCACACATCACCCTCACGTATAAACAAACATCCCCAGTCCAGACACCCCAGTAACTCTGACTGTTATTAGTGATGCTGTTGCGTGTGATTTAACGTGGGGACATGGTGCAAACGGGTGCAGTCACCTGAAGTAGTGGAAGTTCAACATCCTGGTCTGGTGCAACACCTGAGCAGGAGCCTGACAGAGCAGGGAAGGGCACAAAGGAGCTCTGAAACAGAGCAGAGCTGTGTCCAGCAGACACGAAGCACGAGAGGGGCACAGGAATCAGTCACGTTCATGAACAACCAGGCCATGAGGAGCAGGGCAGAGTTCCTACAAGAAACAGGCAACTGAAAGGCAAAGGCGTCTCCTTGCTCAGTGCTCCCAGAGCAGAGGCCCCACAGGGAGTGAGGGGCTGCAGTGTGGGGAGCAGCCAGTGCCTGGAGGGACATCCTGGGGCAGCAGCACGATGTTCCACGGCCAATGCCACTGTCCCTCAGGGAGGGACTCTTCTCCTGCTCACGCCAGAGCAGAGCCCGGGGCTTTCTCAGTGTCACCGTCCAGCTGAGCGAACTTTCTTTGGCAACTGCCCGAAGTAGATGCTGGTACGAGCTTTAAATAGAGGTAGGAGAAAGCTCTCCCTGGCCCCTGCCCTGCAAACCACAGCAGGAAGAGCTGCTCGGCTGAGACTGCTCTCACCACCACCACCACCACCACACCTGGCTCTGAATTCAATTTTTCCTCCCAGCTGTCACTGTCCTGTGTCTCCACATCCCGAGGCAGCAGAAGCCAACTCTGACATTTAGAGCGCAGCGATAAATTTCGGGCAGTTCCAGTTCCGTCTGTCCCAGGGTGGGGGAGCTGGCACTGCAGGGGCATGGCTGGGCCAGGGATTTATGGCCCTCACAGCTGGCTGTCTTCGCGTGGGTTAAGCTGCACAGGCGCAGGGGACGGGCTGCTGGCTGCCTGCAGGGAAAAGTAACGGAAGAAATCACGATGGGTGCTCTGTGCACAAGCGCCCTCAGCTCTCAGCCTTCACTGGACGGGGCTCTGAGCAACCTGGTCGTGGTTGAAGATGTCCCTGCTCACTGCAGGGGGGTTGGACTGAATGACCTTTAAAGGTCTGCTCCAACGCAAACAGTTCTATGATCCTGTGAAGCCGGAGGGACCAGACTCCTGAGACTTCAGCCATGCTCTGACAGTAACTTGTGTGACCCCGGGTTATCCTGTTGGCATCTTCACCAGGTTTTGATTTCCCCAGCTGTGGGGGCTCTGCTTTTTCAAAGTGAGAAGCACGTGGAAAGCCCCACTCAGCCACTAACACAGCATCTCCTTCTTTCCTAGGCAAGCAGCTAAAGGTCACCCTTGTTTTCAGCCTGCCGCTCGTTTTTCAGGTAAGATGTTTCAAACAACATTTTCAGATCCAGCCGCTCTGTGTCGTGGCTAAAGAGAGGTCTCAAAAGCCCAGAGCAGCCACCCACAGCCCCAGAGGTGTGTGGGGACAGGGCTGCTTACCCCAGGATCCAGCCGTGGGAGGTGAGAGCAGAGCCCTGCTACAGAAACACAAACAGGAGGAACAAAACAAAGGAGGGGAGAACAGTGACAAACGCTGTGATTTTCAAATGGCCGTGGCTGTGGGAGTCCCCTGTCAGCCGCAAAATGAGCATTTCCAGGGCAGACAGGAGCACCAAGTGGGGAGCAGCCGGTTCCCTGCTCCCTGCAAATCCCTGGTCAAGGTGCCAGGCTCCACCCGAGGACTGTGCTGGAGAGGGACGTGCCCAAGGAGGACGAGTCCAGCATCTTGCTCTGCCTGTTCCTGCTCAGAGTCACCCTGACCTGGAAGGAGAACCCCACGCACGGAGCTGCGCCATGACCTGCTCCCAGGCTGCGTCCTGGCCCTGGTGCCTGCAGTGCCAGACAGCACCAGCCACCCCCCGGCCCATGGGGCTTCCCGAGGCTCAGGCAGAGCCGAGCAGCCCGTTCCTTTCCCTTTCACTGCTGCCGGCCTGGCAGGATGTGGTGAAACCAAACCTGCCGAGATGGCAAGCACAGAGATGCTCGTGATAATGGGGGGGGTATCCAGGGGAAACCTTTCATCTCTGTGCGATGGGGAGAAGGTTCTGGAGACTAATAAGTCACAGAAAGCAGGGCACAGATACCACAGGCTCCCTCTGCCCCACAGGTTTATGGCAGCGTAGGAAGATGAGACAAGAATAATCAGAACTGAAATCAGGGGCCTGAATGAGACGCCGGCACCACGTCCATGCCGGCACGGAGCAGCTTCCTGCTGCGCTCCCTGCGTTTCCTCACCATCCCACTGCCACCTCCGTTCATTTTTTATTTGCCTGAGGGATGTTTTATTTCTCACATTTGACCCGGCAGCCGGCTGTGTACACACAGCTGGAGGTGGGCCCTGGAACACTCTGGAAAGCTGCCACACGTCTGAGGGTTTTGCAGGTGCTACTTTGGCTGAGCACTAAACACTTCTGGTGGAATTCCCACTCGGAGCCCCTCAAAAAACCCCAGACCCCACGTACTTGTGGGAAACGTTTCCAGCCACAAGATCGTGCCAGCTCTGTTCGTGATGTTGGCACGAGCCAGCACTTGGGAACTCCCTGGGACTTCTCTCCAGGCTCCCTTCCTGGCATGGCCACGCAGGCCATCCTATCCCATCCCATCCCATCCCATCCCATCCCATCCCATCCCATCCCATCCCATCCCATCCCATCCCGTCCCACCCCATCCCGTCCCATCCCGTCCCAAAGCCGGTCCTGGCTGGTTTGGNCATCCCATCCCATCCCATCCCGTCCCATCCCAACACACTCTTCTTTTCTTTTCCTGTCCTAGTTCTGTGCTGGGGACAACGTCACCGACGACTACGACTCCAACACCACCATCGACTACAACATGTTCGAGACCCTGTGCGAGAAGCAGGAGGTGCGTTCGTTCCGCGCCGCCTTCCTCCCGGCCATGTACAGCCTCATCTGCTTCACGGGGCTGCTGGGCAACGGGCTGGTGATGCTCACCTACATCTACTTCAAGAGGCTGAAGACCATGACCGACATCTACCTGCTGAACCTGGCCCTGGCAGACATCCTCTTCCTGCTGACCCTGCCCTTCTGGGCCACGAGCGCGGCCACGCACTGGCTTTTTGGGAAGTTCGCCTGCAAGGCCGTTTACTGCATCTGCAAAATGAGTTTCTTCAGCGGGATGCTGCTCCTGCTGTCCATCAGCATCGACAGGTACTTCGCCATCGTCCAGGCGGCCTCGGCCCACCGCCTGCGGCCCCGCATGATATTCATCAGCAAGGTGACGTGCGTCATCATCTGGCTGCTGGCCTTCATCCTCTCCATCCCCGAGCTGGTTCACAGCGGCGTGAACAACTTGGAGACCCATCCCCGTTGCTCCATCATCGCTCATGACCTGCAGACCTTCCACACGGGCATCAAAGTGTCGCAAATGGTGTTTGGCTTCTTAATTCCCCTCCTGGTCATGTCTTTCTGCTACCTCGTCATCATCAGGACGTTACTCCAGGCCCGCAACTTCGAGAAGAACAAAGCCATCAAGGTCATCATCGCTGTGGTCATCGTCTTCGTCGTCTTCCAGCTGCCCTACAACGGTGTCATGCTGGCCAAGACCATCTCGGCCTTCAACCAGACCAGCTCGTGTGAGGAGAGCAAGAAGCTGGACGTGGCGGACGACGTGACCTACACCCTGGCGTGCTTCCGATGCTGCCTCAACCCCTTCCTCTACGCCTTCATCGGCGTCAAGTTCCGCACCGACCTCTTCAAGCTGCTGAAGGAGCTGGGCTGCCTGAGCCAGGAGCGCCTCTGGCAGCTCACCAGCTGCCGCGAGAGCAAGAGGTTCTCCTTCGCCATGGAGACAGAGACAACCACCACCTTCTCCCCGTGAGCCGGGCCCCGGGCACACCTGGGCCGAGCTGGAATGGTTCTGAACGCTTCCTCTATTCTGAACTCCCGGCAGAGCAAAGCCTGCCAAACTGCAGGGAAGGCAAGAGGAAAACCCGGGAGCCTCCCCCTGGGGAGAGGCTCCAATAGACTTGTCACTAACAGCAAAGCAAGGGAGAGGTGGTGAGTGCACAATTTCTCCTGTCGGTTCACCTTTAGTTTCTTCTTTCCCAGTTAAGATCAGAAATGCCCAAAACAGAACATTTTCCCCTAAAACCGATAAATACCCAGAGAAACAGACACCGGTGCAGCGGAAACTGCTGGTTTAGAGCTGAGCTTCCAGGAGCATCACCCTTGCTTTGGATGTTACTTTCAACAAGACAACCTGCTGCTCTGCAGTCCTACAGGAATGCCCCTTGCACTGAGTCAGTCCAAGACAAACCAGCACCCACAGCCTTGGGCTCACGCTCCATCCAACACACAGCACCAGCTGTGGAGCACTCGAGCACAAGACTCTGCTCTGCCTTCCCCCATCAGAAGCCAGAAAGGTCTATAACTAACTAATGACAAATCCATACAAATCAGAGCCATAATTCCAACTACTTTGTATAATATTGTGGCCACTCGTAGGAAAAGTACAAGTTCCACCTCACTTCTGCCCGTATCCTGTTTCTGTGCTGTCACCCGCTGACTTCAATAGACAAGCACGAAGGTGGGTTTTCTCCTCCCCTCCCAACCAATGTGCCCTTCCAGCAGGACTTCAGCTGCCTTTGAAGTCAGATCTGTGTTTCACTCATAAGCTACTGGGGCGTGTTTGGCCTCGGTGCTGTCAGCACCAACTAAGACGCCGCTCACCGGGGTTTGATCTAAACGCAGAGGACAGTCATGTGTGGAAAATCCCTGCCAGGGCCACGGCAGCTGAACAGCAGATTGCCGTGGAAAGCCAGACCTTGGAAGAGCCCAGGCTGTAATTCCAGTTGGCGCTTTTACGGGAAGAGCGAAGATTCCTGCTGACAGATGAGCACCCTGGGAAGCGGCACCGTGGGACAGCTGCAGGTCAGGGGGGAGCTGCTGCAGTGCCCGTGCAGCTGTTCCTGCCCTTGTCCCGGGGGCTCCGATCCCGCAGCTCTCCCAGAGCCGTCCCCAGTGGAGAGAGCTCTCGGCCAGGAGCCGCTCCCAGGGCTGGCAGGGGGAGCCTGCCCGTGTTCCCTTGGACACACAGAACCCTGTGCAGCAAAACACTCACTAAACAGACATTTATCCTCCTTTTCAACACAGGGATCCATTGGGAGTGACAGGGGGAACTCGGTGGATTGCAGGTTGGAAAGCATTGCCTTGGAGACACAAGGGACTAAAATCAGCCTTCCAAGGCAGAATTCAGCTTGGCTGGGTTAGAGACAGGGCTGGTAGGTATTTACCTGCCTGCCACCGTAACTAAATCAGTTCTTCACAAACCATTTGGAATCTGGGGTATGGCACTTTGCCAAGGGCCGGGATTTGGGAAGAAAGGATGTTCTGCTCCGTGTTACCTGCCTATGCTGAACTGCTGAACTCCTTCTCTTTTACAGTGCTCAGGTGACTGTACAGAAGTGCTGCTTCTCTGTCACGTGGAGTGGGGGGTGGCAGCTGACACTGAACAGTCATCTGTCCTTGGTTTGTTCCTTGTCCTTACTCGGGCAAGGCACAGCTCCTGAGAGCTTGGCCAGAGCCAGGGCCACACCCAGCACAGGGGCTTTGCAGTTTTCCTCATCATTAACAATAAATTCTTAATGTGTATTCAGTATGTAAAGCTGCTTCACACAGGCAAAGCTCAATCTGTTCATGAATGTAACCCCGAGAACACACTGCTGCCACGGAACCCCTTCGTGCAGAATCCATTCACCTTGTTCCAGCAAGGAAACTGCCCCACCAGCACACAGAGCTGGACTTGTCTCCTGTCGATAAAGGCCATTCCCCTCCTGCAAATGGAGAGGTCTCCAGGTCTTCATGGGCCTCGGGACAACACGCAGCTGCTTCCACGAGTGAGATCCAAGGGCATCGTGTGGGACAGCTTGTGCCTCAAGTGAGGCAGTGGCAATGCCAGTGAGCAGCTTTCCCTGTTTAAATTTAATGGACAGAACGAATCTGCGCCTGATTTAGGTGAGTCGTGTTAACATTGGCCTAAGATCCCAAGTTGAGGTTCCCCACTGATGTCTGAAAACTGACTCGTGAAAAATAAATTATAATGGTTTAAATAAAATATCTTCAGTTTTCCACTGCATTTTCTCCATCCTTGTACAGTCCCTGTCGCCTCCTTCTGTCCTGTCAGGAGCTGTTGGGTCAGCTCAGCTTCATACCAGCGCTGCCCTGCAGGAAAGGAAGCATGTAAAATGAGCTAAGCAGAAAAAAGTTGGTTTTTCTCCATCCACTGATGGATTATACTGGAAACAAGTCACCAGCAGGTTAAGGAGTCTTTATTTTAACTATTAACCCACCTGCCTTAACGCTGCTCCACAGCTGGATATACGTGATGGCTGCTCATCAATGATTAAGTGAAAAACCTTTGTGCGGTAGAACTTTTTTGCTCACTTTTAAATTAAAATTCAGCAATAAAACACCGTGTTACTGTGGGAATTGCTCACAGGGAGAGGCAGCGACCACAGCTCTGAGGATACAACCCCCCACAGCCAGGGTGAGAGTAGGAACTGCGACTAAAACAGGCCAGTGTGGCACCATCAACGTGCACACGATGTTCCTTCCTGATCCACTCGTGCCTCAAGGTACACAGGGATGACCCACATCCTTTACAGAAAGTGTTTTGTAATTGGAACCACAGAGTCAAAGGGGAAGAACCTCAGAGAACACGGGCAGACACGAAGCCTGACAGGTGAGTGCCGGGGCTGAGGCCCATTTCTGCTTTCACCCAGCGACCACGACGCTCACGGTTTCTCCCGGAAGGGAAAGCACGAGGTGAGTTTCAGCATCTGGCCGGAAGGCTCGAGAAGAAAAGGGCCACAGGTTTGCCGTGAGCTACATAAAAGTAGGAGAGACAGCAGCTGCCCAGTCAGCTGTGTGGAGTCTGGGTGGTTCCTGCAGTCCCTTTTCCCCATTACTGGGGAAGATCTTCATCACTCGGAAGCCCCGGACTCCTCGTTGCTCTGGGTAAGAGTCGTTGCTGGTCGCTTCTCCTTCCCTGACAGTTCTTTATCTGTTCACATGGATGTCTTTAAGTTATGGCTTGAAAGCCCTTAGTGCCAAACGGATCAGGGCTGGGTGGGAGGTAAACTGGAATGAGGAGGAGGTGAACTGGAACAGGGGGACTTGGCAGTTGCTCCCATCCGTCCCAGAGCAGGCACTGGTGCGTGTCCCCCCTCCACTCCTTGTGCTGTCCCAGGTGCTGCTCCCCATCATTCACTGGTGAATGACCTGATTGATGGGAAAGGGAAGGGGAAAGTCCTCCAGGCAGGGCTTCTGTGGTTTCTGATGTGCCCCCTGGGCAGCTGCGGGAGGGAAGTCCTTGTCACTCTAAGAAAGAATGAGCTGGAGCTGAGTGAGGCAAACAAACCCTAAAAATAGGTGGGTGATGAGGAAGGGTGGTGGCAGGGCTGCAGCATCAGAATAGCTGAGAGGGGGCCATGGCTTCCTCCCCACGGCTTCTTTGACAGGGAAAAATAACCCCCACTCATGTTCTGGGGTGGAGGTGCCACAACTCAGGGGAGAACTTCTTGTACAGCCAGCTGTCCTCCTCCCCAGCCTGCAGAGGGGACAGTGTTTGGGGGGTTCTGTCCATCCCAGTGCCACTGTAAGATGGATCTGGGGAAACTGAAGGCAGCTGAGACCTGCCCTTTGTTTGTGTCGTCACAAGCAGCTTCATGAGCTCAAGGCAAGTAAATCAAAGGGTCTGACCGGGGCTTTTCATGGGTTAGAAGGTGTCAGGGTCAGCTCAGAGCCAGCTGTTGGCAAGAACACACAGATTATAAGGAAAAATAACTAGAAATAACAGCATCATGCTGCACTTAATGACAGCAGCACAATCCACTCCTAGTCCCTGGAGTCGGGGTTGTGTCCCCAGCTCGGCTCCACAGTGACCCTGGCCCGTCCTGCTCCTTCCCCCGGCACTAAAACGAGGTGAAACGTCCCTTTGCAGAGCTCTGACCCGGCTCTGTGCTCACATCACGTGTGGGAGCCCTCCCGGCCCCTGGCTGAAACGAAACACAATTTCACGTGTTCCGATTCGGTAGAAGTCGCCGCTTTCCCAGCCCGGCTCTGGCAACCGCCGACCTGCCCTCAGCCAGAGCCGTTTCCCACGTTCCCTGAGCCCCCAGCTCTGCGCAGCTGAGTGTTACCCGAGCAGGGAGTCGAATCTCGGCATTAAACCACCACCTGTCGCCGCCAGGGCTCGTTACCAAAGCCTCATTCGGGTCTGAACAGGTAGGGAGGCTTTGGGCTCACCTGCTCCACGCGCAGGGCAGCTGCAGAGCCACCCCAGGCACCGGCTCTGTCACTGCTGAGCCCGTGCAGCTCCTCCGTGCTCAGGAACCGAAACTTCCCTTCCTGCTGCTTTGTTTTCAATTCAATTGTCTAAAATAAGATAACGAGCAGAGAGTTACTTTCCTTTCTGTGCTGCCGAGGTAAAACGAACTGTTGGGTGATTATGGGCTTTATTGGGGAACTTGTGTGAACGAAGGACAGTTCGGCAGGAGAATCATCCTGCAGCGGAGGAAAAGGCCGAGTATTTCCAGTGGAATGGACAGAAACGGCCTTCCAGGATTTGGGGTCTGCCCGTGCTGCCCCGTACCAAAAACCGGAACTTCTCCCACCGATTTCCAGCTCCTGCATCCTGCAGGTTTCACCCAAGGCTTTGTGCCTTCTCCTGAGAGAATCTCCCATCTCCACGTGAAGCTCAGTGAGCAGACACACGTGTCCAGGTGTGCACACATGTCCCAGCAGCCCTGGTTTCATACTCTGGGGCTACAACAGCAGAATCCAACCCTGCCGGGGCAAAACCCAACCGCCAGGGCTGCACAAATAGAAACTCATGTTTTCAGGGGAGAGTTGACTGATTCCCTGGGAGATAACATGTTTTTTCTAAGTTTTGGCCGCACCAAACAGTGAGAAAAGAGCCTCAGCCCCTGCGCCGGGGCGGGGAGGGGGAGAGGAAAAACAAAGCTCTTTGTGTGGATGACTAACCCAGGCAGCACCATCGCTCAGCTCCGCGGGCGTTGCACAAGCCCCTTTGAAGAGGTTCACACCTTCGCAGGTGGGTCCTGGTGGGTCACAGGGGATCAGCCCACGAGGCTCCTGCTCAGACTTCACCCCCCGACCTCGCACAGAGGGTGGGAGTCGTGGAGCTGGACCCCCAGAGATGCGGCTCCCACCAGGCTTTGGGGGATTGCAGCAGACCTGGAGAGGCACCAGCCCCATACAAGACTCATCCAGCTGTGCTGCCAGCAGCTCCTGACTGGCCTCCACACCCCTCCCCTCACGTGCCAGCGCTGCCTGCGCAGCCCAAACAGCCGGAGGCGTGAGGCTGTTTTGGAGCTGCACAGAACAACCGACAGAAAGGTCTCCCCAGCACCACAAACAAGGCCTGAAAGGCTGCCAGAGCCTCCTGCCTCCACTGGGCAGCCTCTTCAGGGCACTGCACAGGCTGTGGCCGTGAAGGTCACTGTGCCAGAGAAGGTCATCATGGAATCACAGAGTGGTTTGGCTTGGAAGGGACTTAAGGATGGGGGAGCATCCCCAGGGCCACCAGGGCACAGAGGTGATGCCTCAGTGAGAGATCAGCTCTGCAGAAGAGCTGCTCCCCCGGGGGGGGCTCCTGGTACCTGCCCACCCCGGGGACCTGCTCCCGAGCTCTGGTGGGGGAATGAACCCCCTTTATCACCAGCAGTGCAAAAGGAGCCTTTCAGGTGACCCACAATCCAGGGTCACCGTCCCCTTTTGGCCGTGGCCATCCCAGCCCTGGTAACCAGCAGAGGCAGAGCTGGGCTTTTCCAGGAGAGCAGGGACACGATCTCATCCATGTCCTGTCTCCTCTTGCCTTCAGTCACAAGTTCCCTCCTCCTGGGAGAAGGATCCCAAGCAAACCCCCGATCCCTCCACAGGCAACCAGGACCCCGCAGTGCTTTCCTTGAGAGCTGCTGACACCATGTGGGAACGGCTGGGAAGTGATCCACAGACACTCCACCTGCCCTCCAAGACAAAAACTCCGGCAAAAACTTGGGAAAACTTAACCCCTGAAGTAAAGGTGTGGGTTCAGGTCGTATCAGTGCAATCACAGTTAATCCCTCTGTGAGCAATCAGGCCAAATGGTACACTTGTTTTACTTTGGTTTAATTTAAATCTGCTGGAAGTGATTTGAAAATGGCTTTGATTCACTTGACTTTTCCCTCTGGATCAGTCCGTGCCTTTTCCATGTGATTCCAATAATCCATTCTCAGTGCTGAACCTCACCGTGTTTCCTACATCTTCCCATAAAAATTACATCCCCCACGGATCATCTTCCACTGGCCTCACGCCCAGCTTACCTAGAGAACTCTGGAAAACATAAACGGCCTTTTCCAGCCACCTCCCACCCCGTGGGACCCTGTGGGAAACTCCGGCGCAGCTGCCCTGGAAAAAGCCCAGCCAGGAAAACGGGATTTCGCCAGGCGGCAGAAGACGCTTTTTTTCCCAAGCCTCTTCCACAAACACACATTTTCCCTCGCGAGGGGAGGCCTCGTCGTGCCTTTCAGCCCCCTCTCACCACGTGACAGCCCGTGGCTTCAGCCTCCCAAGGTGAGCCCCGAGGAAGGCGCCGTTGTCACAGCCCAGGCCTCGCTGGGGTGATGACTCAAAGACCTGTCACCCACGTGCAGGTGGGAGCGAACGTTGCAGGGGTGTGAATTTTGCACCCTGGGGAAGGAAGCCGCAGCTGGCAGAGGCTGGGACAGAAACTCCCGCAGCAGACGGGCCCCCCGAGGCTGCCAGAGCTCAAGGGGCGTTTGGACAAGGCTCGCGGGCACGGGGCGGGATTTTGGGGTGCCCTGCGCAGGGCCAGAAGCTGGACTCAATCCCTGGGGGACGCTCCCAACTCAAGGTATTCCACGATTCTGTATTTGTCAGAAAAGACGCACAGGAAAACTCACAGAATTCAGTGCAGAAACACGTTTATTTCTGGCACTTTTTCAGGGGGAGGGCAGCCAAACCCCTCAAACACTCTCTCTGCACCTCTGTGCTCCTCCCAGATGTGCGAGGGACAATTTAACTCCCCCCCCCCAGCTCACCCCCAAACGTGCTCTCTGCAAACTGAAACCTCCCTGGCTCCACGCGGGTTTATCTGCTCGGGTTTTGCCTCTTTCCTCTAGTTTGCATAGTTAAAAAAAGTCCTTTTTTGTGGCTTCTGCAGAAGACAAACGAACAAAAACAACCCCACTCGCCCCACCTATGCCACTGGCTTTTACCTGCGGGCGCCAGAGCCCACAGCCCACCCCCCGCCTTCCCCAAACCGTATGGAAGTAAACACTGGGTGACATCAAATCTGTTATCAAGGAAAGGTTTCCCACACCCCCGTGCCAAAACACTTCAGTACTTTGCTCCCCGAGACGCTGCCCACGCGTCTCCCCCGCGCGCCGCAGCACCGGGCGCGGAACCCACGCGCCGTGCTGGCCCTGAGGTGCCTCCCTGGGCACTTCCCCAGGGCCACTGAAAGCTGGGACATGTGCAAGGAGGCGGGGGGGGGGTTCCTGCTGCTTCCTAAGAAACCTCCCAGGCGGAGCCCAAAAAATCAGGGGCAGGATGAGAAGCGGGAGACGGTTGGTCTTGGCCGGGCTGGGGTGGACCAGGTCGGGCCGTTCCAGGTGTGGCTGGGAGCGGCCTGGCACCGTTTGCTGCCGCCGGGGGTGACAGTGACCCACCGGGGGGACAGTGACCTGCGGGGGTGGCAGTGACCTGGTGGAGGTGACAGTGACCCGCCAGGGGTGCCAGTGATCCGCGGGGGTGATACTGAACTGCCCTGGTGACAGCAACCTGCTGGGGGGTGACAGTGACCCGATGGGGGGGTGACACTGACCCACAGGGGTGACAGTGACCCACCGGTGGTGGCAGTGACCTTCCGGGGGTGACAGTGACCCACAGGAGGTGACACTGACACATGGGGATGACAGCGACCCGCTGGGAGGTGACAGTGACCTGCTAGGGTGATACTGACCCACTCGGGTGACAGTGACCTGCGGGGGTGACAGTGACCCAGTGGAACTGACAGTGACCTGCTGCGGGGTGACAGTGACCCACCGGGGGTGACGTTGATGCA
>VXAY01004627.1:243659-280792 GCA_013399855.1 Oxyruncus cristatus
CGGCCCCGGCGCCGGGCGCGGCTCCCGCCGCCGCTGGAGGGACCCGGAGACCGGCGGATCCCGCGCATCCATCGGGACAGCCGGCACGGCCCGGCCCGGCCCGGCCCGCCCGTCACGGGGCGTGGAGCAGCCTGGCCTAGTGGAAGGTGTGCCTGCGCGTGGGACCGGGTGGGCTTTAACGTTCCTTCCTTCCCACCCAAACGGGTCCGTGATTCCATGAACCCAGTGCTGCCGGGAGTGAAGCTGCAGCAGGAGGCAGGAGCTGCAGCTGCCGCCGGGATCAAGCCCTGATTAACTTTTTGTGTGCTTTCTTCTGTGTGTTACTTCCCGAAGGTTTCTGCAGGCTGTGTCACTCTGGGGTGGGCAGAGCAGTTGGTGCCCTTCAGTATTTTTGTTAACGGTCTAAAAGCTCAGTTTGGTGCTCTGATGTCCTCATGACTCCCAAGCAGACACTATTCCCACCTCTCACCACCACCACAGGAAGCAGGGAATGCCCAGGAAATCCACAGAGAACATTCTCGGCATCAGTCGGCAGCTTCCCCTTCAAACACGGCCTTTACCAGGTAAATCCCGGTGTCCCACATCCTGTCAGTGGCCACAGAGCACAATTCCTGTTCCTGCAAACCACGAACGACACAGAGGGAAAGTCCAGCTGGAAACCAGGAGGGGGAACGGAGGTTTTTTGGTGCCATGGGACCTCCTGAGGGTCTCAGGGCCCTTTGGAAATGGGAGCCAAGCTCCCAGTGTGTGTTACAGAGGGAGAGAAGCAAGTCCGAGGTGATGCTGAGATGTGAGCAGGGCCCGGAGCGGGGCAGCTGTTTCCAATGTCACGAGCTCGTTCCCAGCCCCGTTTTGCTGGCACAGCCCGTGGCACTGGAATTCGCAGGGACGGAAGAAGCAGCACTGCAGCACTCGGGTATGGAAATGAGCCGATAAATAGAGCATGACCCGCCCGCGGAGCGAGGGAAGGGCACTGCGGTGCGGAGCGCTCGGTCCCTGGGAGCTGATCCCTTCCTGGGAGCTGATCCCTTCCTGGGAGCTGATCCCTTCCTCGCGCCGCGGCTGCCGAGCTGGAACACCCTGGGTGATCCCCGGGCAAGGGCAGAGGTGGGGGGACAAGTGCTAACTCACAAACATGCAGGGAAACAACAAAACCCAGGGGCAAACCGTCCTGGTTTTGTAAATAATGAGCAGCTCTTCGGGGTTTGTTCTGTTTTCCCACGGCACGTTTTTGTCATGAGAAAAGCACTGAAAATTCCTAATGGCAAAACAAAAATGAAGGAGGCTGCTGTGTCACTCCTGGCCCTGGGGCAGGCCTGTCCCTGTGCCCAGGATCCAGCCCCAGCAGTGTCTCCCCCATGAGCTCCTCTGCAGAGGAAGATGCCAGTGTTACCTGGCAGAAATGGGATCCTGGCAAGGCAGAGCGGGAGATCCCCAAAATCCTCCGGAGAGGTGGCCCTGACCCCAGGTTTGCCGACCCACCTGCCTCTGTGGTTTGCCTGGAGTTGCAGATCTTCCTCTGCTTTGATCCGCCGGAGCTGTGACCCCCAGGGATGTCTGAGAGTGACAGCCACAACAGCCCTGGAGGCGCGAGTGAGCTGTTTGCTGCTTTTCTCCCTTTCAGGCCCCTCTGGGAGGATCCTCACAGCTCCATTAAAGTCCATTAGCAGCTTCCTCCCTTTTGACAGGCACTGAGGCGTGGGCCTGGTGAAAGGTGTCATCGTGGTGGTCCCTGGAGCTCAGGGAGAGGGCACAGCACAGCCCAGCAGCCCCTGGACCTGCCCCGGCTCCTGGCAGGAAAAGGAACTGTGGGGGCCTCCACTCCTTCCTTTTCCTGCAGACTTGGACAATAACAGGGGCAAGGCTGGGAAGAGAAGGAGCAGTGGGTTCCCCACATCAAACCCAAGAATGTTTGACAAAGGGACATCTGACAGGCATTTGCTCACCCTGCAGGGGGGCCTCGGGGCTTTGCTGTGAGCTGTGCCTGCTATCAGGTTATTGTGGATTATCATTCTGGGTTTACCGGGATAAAGTGGGCAAGGATGGTGAGATAGGCAGGGATCATTCCATGTTGGAGGGCTGCCAGGAGCTGTGAGTGGGACAGGGAGGTGCCAAGGGTGCAGCTCCCTCTCTGCAGGGCCAGGCACATGCACGTTTCCATCTTCCAACAGCTCAGCCCCACTTAAACCTGCAGCAGCCTTGGAGGGACCGAGGATCAAGCACTCTCCCAGCAGCTGTTCCCAGATTTTCCCATGCCATGGCCTGGCCATCGCCGTCAGAGAGCCCTTTTCATCCCTGAGCCAAGGGCAAAGCCCGGAAAGGAAGAATTGCAGGACCGCGTGGGACAGGAATGGGAGAGCTTTGGCCAGTTCAAGGAGCCGCCCCTTTGCCTCTTTCCCGGGGCACTGGCCCAGCCTGGAGCCCGTGGGGGGATCAAGGGCACTGCGGGCCGGGCTGAGGGCGGAGAACACGCCGAGCCCTTGGCCCCAGCCCTTGGCCCCGCTCTGCCCCGCGCTGCGGGTGTGAACAGCCTCCCATAAATACCAAATGCTTCAGCGTGACAAGTGTCGGCAGCTGTGAGTCAGCCCTTGGCAGTGCCTGCAGTCACCAGCCATGCTCCCATTGTCCCGGGATTCCCTGGAATGTGAGCCCACCCCGGCAGCCCCACCGCTGCCCCGGGCTGCA
The DNA here is from genome assembly GCA_013399855.1 of Oxyruncus cristatus. Taxonomy (NCBI): domain Eukaryota; kingdom Metazoa; phylum Chordata; class Aves; order Passeriformes; family Cotingidae; genus Oxyruncus; species Oxyruncus cristatus. The sequence continues at coordinate 246,345 of VXAY01004627.1, forward strand.
GGCACGGGCAAAGAGCACCTTGTGATTCCCGGTGCGGTGGCACCCGGGCCACAGGGATCCGGGGGAAAACGCCGCTTCCCAAGAAGCACTGGGAAGCTTTGGGCACGGCCAGTGTGGGGCTCAGTGTGGAAAATGGATTCTGAGAGCACATCCCAGCTCTTCTGCCAGGGAAAATCTGGGAACAGCTGCTGGGAGAGTGCTTGATCCTCGGTCCCTCCAAGGCTGCTGCAGGTTTAAGTGGGGCTGAGCTGTTGGAAGATGGAAACGTGCATGTGCCTGGCCCTGCAGAGAGGGAGCTGCACCCTTGGCACCTCCCTGTCCCACTCACAGCTCCTGGCAGCCCTCCAACATGGAATGATCCCTGCCTATCTCACCATCCTTGCCCACTTTATCCCGGTAAACCCAGAATAATCAGCCTATTCTTCTCCAGCCCTTTGTTGCTGCACCCATCCGGGGGCCCTCAATGCACCTTTCCCCTTCCTGCACCGTCCCTGCTCTGTTCCTCCTCACCCCTGCTACTGGCAGTTGGAGCTGTAATTAACTCCTGGCTGTGCCCAGAATCCTCTCCCTTCCCTTCCCTTCCCTCCTCGCAGGGTTTACGTGTTTTTCCGTTGCACAAATATGGGAGCAATTCCCGGGAATTGCCAATCCCTATCAGTGCTGGCGTGGGGCACCTCGGCGAGAGCAAACAGAGCTGACTGTGGAGGGGGGAAAGCGAGTGTGGAAAGCAATTGTTCTCCTCGGGTTCACCTTGATAACAGGGACGCCAGCTCCAAGACAAAAGCCGTTTCACGGTTCCGTGCCCTGGGGTTGCAGGAGTCTCATTCCTGGAACAGGGAAAATGGGTGGTATTAGTCCAAAATGCGGCTCTGAGGTGGGAAGGAGAGTCCTGGCGGCGTGGGAGGAGCTGGGTTTCATTCCCTTTCTCTTCTTCCACCTACCATGAAACCCCAGGCAACTCTCCTACCCTGGAGATGAGAACTTCTCCAGGATTATTCGCTTGGAAGCTGTCAGCAGCTATAGCTCAGAGGTTAATGCCTCTCCTTCTCGCTGTGCTGCCAGTGTGTGCAGAAATGTGTCTGCCGAGAGGGCACTGGAGCGCAAACACGGGCAGGTGTGATCCCTCCATCCCGGCTCCATCACCACCTGCATCCATGGGCTGTGGGCCCAGCTGCCAGCTGGATTAAGGGGCCTCTTTACAGCGGGAACAGGGGGAACAGCCCGACCTTGCACTGGTGGGAAACAAATCCCCGAGGGTCTCGCTCTGCAGAGGAGAAGCCTCTGTGTCTTTGGGCACACACAAACACAAACACCTCCAGGATTTCTCTCCTCCAGGATTTCTCCTCCAAGAGGGACCCCCCCCTCGCCGAAATGCCCTGGAGGCTTCTCCCAGCGCACAGCTCCCCTGGGATAGTCAGCAGCCAGTGAGGGTTTGAACCAGCTTATGGATTTAATGCTGAAACTGCTGCTGACTTTCTGGGAAGAGTGAATCCTGCTGCCAGGCAGCTCAGCCTGGAAGTGACTAGGACAGTCTCCTCTGGAAATCCCTGGGATTTTGGACTGATAGTTACTGACTGGAATGGCTCCAAGTGTGGGGTTTTTTTCAGGCAGCACCTCCACAGCCCTGTATGGAAGGAGGGTGGAAATGCCCCCTGATCCATGGCTAACATGCTCCTTGGAGGTGTCCAAGGTGTTCTGGATCTGGCTGGCTGGGAGCAGAGCCTGAGGCAGTGCCAGAGAACAGTGAACAGAGAAACAGGCTCCCAGAGGCTCAGCTGTAGCAGCAGGAGAAGAGCGCGGCTGCTCCCCTGGAAACGCCGTGTTACGGTCCCACGCCTGGGAATGGGCAAATGGGCCTGTGCCTTCACACCGTCCTGTCCTTGTGGAGGTGGTGAGGGGTCTGCCACAGGCACTGGGAAGATCCTCTGGTTCCTGAGAACCCCAGTTTGCAGAGCCCCCTCGAGCAACCCAGGGAGGGCTCCCGGGGCTCTGCTGGCTCCGGGGCCAACACGGGTCTGTGATGACTCTGCAAGGTGATGGGGCCACTTGGCACAGGCTGAAATATGTCTGTGGTGGGGAGCCAGGCGGCTCCATGAATCACTCAGTGCCTCACATCCGTGTAAGGATGGTTCATGGCTGGATCCGGGGCGGATCCTGGAAGCATCTTTCCAAGGAGGGTTTTGCACGATGACGTCCCGGCTTCTGACGATCGGCGATGCCATGTGGGACAACCTGTGCTGCCTTCTCCTGCCCTCCCACAGCAATCTGGAGGCAGGTATTCCCCATGTGAGGTTTCCTCACTGGAAATGATCCGTAGAAAGCTGCCTCAGGAAAAGGGCTTCCTGCTAAGGAAAGAAGAATCCAGTCTCTAATTCTTTGCAGTTCTGAGAGCAAAATGCACCTGCAGATTCAGGCCGTGGAGACCCCTTTGCTGGCTCTAAAGTCCCCAATCTCTGGGAAACACTCCAGAGAAATCCAAGATGTGCACCTGGGGGATGGTGGCTCAGGAGACTTGAGTGCAGCAGCAGCAGCAGCACCCTCAGTGTCCCCTGGGGCCGGGAGCCTCGAGGGGCCAGTGTTCCTTTGGGCTCATGGGCACATCATCAACTACCAGCACTGCCCAAAAAAGGGCTTTTCTCAGGGCTCCACCTGCACAGCCAGGTAATTCCTTGCAGGAGGCAGGAACCACCTGGTGCTGCCACCTCAGCTCTGCCCATCCAGGGCAGCAGTGGGGCCTCATCCTGTGCTGTTGACGTCAGTGGTTTTCCCCTCACAGCGCCCGGCGTGTGCAGGCAGAGACCTGGAGCTGTGTGAGCCCAGCCCACGCCTCTGGCACGTCCTGAGCCATCCCATTGCTGCTTTTCAGTTCCCTCCTGCTGGCTCAGGGCACCCCGGGCATCCCCCAGGGCAGGGCTGGGCACAGGGAGCTGCTCCTTTCCCTGGCTCCCGGCCGGCTCTGCCTGTCACCGGTGCTCCCAGTCACGGTGTGACTTTCCCTGGAGCCTTACACTTTCAGGCTGAGAAAACCCTCACTGCGAGGTCTAGAAAACAAAAGGTCCTTTTTCGGTGAGAGGAGGCTGATTAACATCCCCTCGGGGGAGCCAAAGGGCCCCGTCACCCTTCTGAGCGAAGGTGTTTTGTTGTTCCATGAAAAGGGGTGACTCACCTGGCCAGGCTTCCCAAGCAGTGAGGTCCCTGCACGTGGCTGTTACAGGAGCCCCGCGGTCACGGGGCTCAGGGGAGGTGTGAGGGACTGGCCCTGCTCTGGCATCAGCCTGTCCTCGGGTCCCCAGCACCAGGCAGCTCTGCTTGTACCAGCTGTGCCATCGAGCCCCTCGGTGGCTTTTTCAGGCCGATGGGTCTTGCAGCACTTCACATGTTTTCTGCATTTCCAAAGGCCCCAGAGGAGAGGAAGGCCGGAGGAGTGAGGAAGAGGAGGGGGGAAGGTAGCAGTGATCTGCTTCCTGCCCAGAGTCACTGCTCCCCGTGTCACTTCTGAATCCCTGGACATGGTGCCACTTTGTTTCTCCTGGGCCACACTTCTGGAAGGTTTTCCAGAGCCAGGCGAGAGGGAGGCGGTGTCGGTGGCAGAGCAGCTGCTGGGGCCGACTCACACATTTTATTTGTTCTTTTTTTAGCTGTCAGGTTAATATTTTGTCCTTTATGATGAGCACGTCCTGGGTAGGGCCATGCCCGGAGGAATCTGCTCTGCACAGACAGGTCAGGCTTAGCCAAGAAAAGAAGAGGCAGAGGAGGTCACAGAGCATTCTGCCACGGATGCTGCTGAGGGGAGTTCCCAGGGTGAAGGAGGACCTGGAGGATGGTCCCTTGTTCCAGCCCTTCTGCATGGCCCCAACATTTCAGCCCAAGGCCTCCCACCTTGCCCCCCATCCCGCATCCCCCAGAGCCATTCCGTGGATCCCTTCCCTTTACGAAAGAACCAAACCCTCAGTTCCAGGCAGAGGTGACAAAGAGGGGGTTGTTTCATCCTTTTCTCCTCGTTTGCACAGGTGCATTCCAGGGAAGCATTCCTGAGCCTTATTCATTCCCACTATTTGTTCCTCTGAAAATGCTCTTTTATGTCGGGTCCCTCACCGGTGTCTGGGTGTTTGTTTTGTTCAAATCCCAGAAACAAGGAACCACACACACATTTACAAACCCTGAAGGAGTGACTCTGTCATTCTTCCCCTCTCTTGTTCTTCCTCCAGCCTCTCCTGGGGCCACTCTGGTTTTCCTTGGCCATGTCCAGCTGCAACCAGAGTGCTCTCCCCCAGTCAGGCTCCCACTCCTGATTTCCCTTTGCTTTCTCCTGGGCACAAAAAGGTGGCATTTACTGGCTGCTGACCATCCCACCTTGGAGGAGTTGTGTTACCACCATCTTGCCCACCTGCACCACTGTATAACCACTTACAAAGTTTAGGGACATGCTGTTTGCTAACAATGCTTAGAGCCTTCAGGGTGGGAAAATCCAGGATGACACAGAGGCCTGTTCCTGGTAGGATTTCTCACTGCAGGGTAAGTTCACCTGCACAGGTGACCAGTTCTCACAGGCACTGCTGCTTCAATCCAAAACATCCGCAGTCCCTGTGGCATAACTCAAGTTCTGACTGGGATAACAGAGCCCTGAAGCAACATTTTTACCCCTGTGTGACACGGGTGGTGAGTGATCCCCGGGGGCAGGGCAGAACACCCCTCTGCATGGGCAACCCTCCGCGCACCCCGTTAATTTTTCCCTCTGATCTTCCGTGGATGTGGAGAGCACAAAGAAGACGTGACAGCCTGGCCGAGGAGCCACCGAACCTCTCGGCCTCGCTGCAAAACCAGCAGTGTCAAAGCCAGAGGTGGGTGGTGGGGGGTTTTCTGAGGGCTCTTGCAATGTCTCTGTTTGCCCCAGTGCTGGGGAGGAGTTTGACAGCCCTGCTACGAACAAGCCCTTTCCTACAGACAACGCTCCCCCAGGCATCTCCTCACGCCTTGCACAATGCAGACAGAGCAGCAGGCAGAAAAGACAGGAAAGCAACACTAGAGCAGCTCAGGAATTGCAGTTTGGCTTCCTAAGTGCTGCCAATAGCAGTAACAACCCTCTGCCCTGACAGAGAATTGCATCACTCCTGGACACAGAGCCCTCTTCAGCCTGGGGCCAACACGGGATGTGAACACACAGCAAACAGCTTTGCACTGATTTCTGGGTTGCTGAGCATGTTAGTGTCAGAGGAAGGTGACAGTGGAAGGTGACACTGGAAGGTGACAGTGGAAGGTGAGAGTGCAGTGGGAGCACCTTCCTCTGGGGAGGCCACCCCAGCTCCACAGGCAGGTCCCATCCGACCACCACCTCCATGAACCCGGTGCTGGCTGGAGCAGGGCAGTGGGACGGGGTGGCCCAGCACAGGGTCGCCTTGGGGTGGTTTTTCTCCTTGAACACATTTTATCCTGCTGGGTTTCCCAGGGCCGTGAACCCTCCAGAACGGAGACGAAGCCTGGGTGTCCTGCAAACAACAGGACCAGAGCGTGCAGACACCTTGTTCTACTGCCAAAACCTTCCTCTCCCCACATCCCTGGTGCTTCCCCATCCTCTACAACTGCCCGAGCATCCCAGGAGAGAGAAGCTGCTCAGCTCAGGGGACCCAACACAGGTCATGGTTCCCCTGCATTACTCCCCATCTGCTCCCTCAGCCAGGCCCCACTGAGGTGCGTGTGCGATCCTGAGCGTCCTCCAGGTTAGAAATTCCATCTGTCAAGGGCCTCATCCAGGTGAATTTTACGAGCCAGGAGAAGGAAAGCTGCCGGGAAATCGCTCCCACAGCAATCCCACGGCCATCACAGATGGGAAGGGGCCGTGGTGCTGGCAGTGTCACACTGTTTACCCAGGAATGTAAGGACAGGAAAAAACAATGGCTGATAGCAAATGAAACACTGGAAAGATTGCAAAGCGAGATGAAGGAATTTAAAGGCGGGGAGAGTTTATATGGCCTATTTACTGATAAAATCAAACATTTTAAAGGGTCCCTTCATGGTGTGGCAACACTGCAGTGAGCCCAAGGCATTTATGGGCAGAATAGGCAGTTTTCTTGAAAAAGAGCATTTCAGAGACATGGTTTAAAAGGTTGCTACACAGCTCTGTGCCCACTGAAACTGAAAGAAACCCTTGAGCCAAGACGTACAACAATCCAGAAGGATGCATGGGGGTTATTTATTATCCCCCATTCCCAGTCAGGGAATGCTGAGTGCAGCAGTCGGGCCTGGACGCTGCAAACATGTGTTAGAGACACGGTTGCCTGGAAATATATTTCTCAATCTTCTCCCTGTAACACACCAGGGATAACACCCCAGTGCTGATGGTGAGGGCAGACAGGTGACAGACGCCCTTTAGCCAGACAGAAGATAATTTCCTTCCCTTTGGTCCAGTCTCCCTCCTTAAAGCAGCACCTTTGCCACGAGGCAGTGACATAGGCCGGGCTGTCACCTCTTCCACTGCTCCTCCCAACAACAACAGGTCTGTGGGAGCAGCTGGTAGCTCTGGAAAGGAGCAGGAGGAACCACAACTCCAGTGTTCCAGCCAGAGAGGAGTCTGTGCGTGCTGTCCCCTCTTCGTTCACTGTCACAGCCCACAGCCAAGGTTCAGGGAGGCTGAAGCACAGTCCCCTGCAGTTCTCTCCCCACGGGCAGTGCCGTGGCTGAGGGCTGGGAGGGGGCTGCTGCTGGCCCAGGGGATTGCAGGGGCAGAGCACAATCCCCGGCAGCTGCAGCACCAAGTCCCCACCTTCCCCGAGCAGAGCAGCGTTACCCTTGCTCTGCTCCGCCTGAAAGCCGTGCCCTGAGCAGCCTGGCTGGCAGCTCTGCCTAGAGCCCTCCCGTGCCAGGCCTCCGGAGGCACCCTGGCCCCTCGCCAGCCCCGTGCTGCTCCGGGGCCTATCCCAAACCCGGCTTCTGGGTCTTCCCTTTCCCTCTCGCATCACACCTGGCCTGACACGGAGGGGCGGTGAAGCTCAGCCCAGGTGGGAGGGACTGGGCTCCCAGTTAAATCCCGGCTCCCAGAGGACCCGGGCCTTGCACAGACCCACCCTTGTGGTTTATGAGCTCAAGGTGCTGGCGGAGGTGTTGTGGCAGAGCCGTGCACAGGAGTGGGGACGTGCTGCTGCAGCCCAGGTACCTCAAAGTGCTATTGCAGGGCCACCTCTGCCTTTGCCATGCCTCTTCCAAGTCCTTTTTTCCCCTTCAGTTCTCATGCTAATGCCACAGCTCCTATCACTTCCTCCCTTCCATCGCTCCTCTTGCTGCTGCTTTGCATCTAGCTGGGGATTATTCCTGTGCCTTGGGAGGAATCTGCTGCAGGGGTCTCAAATTAGCCAAGACATGGTTGTTCCTGCACGAGCGGTGCTGCTGGCGGGCAGAGACCCAGCGGATGCCGGGTGGGGAAGTGCCGGCAGGAAAGGTTGGGATTATGCTTGTTGCTCCAGCTAAGCTTTCGGGGGGTTCTCAGCAGTCTCTGGGGTTTATGACATTAGCACTTACCTTTCTTACTCACCCCTTTGAAGCATATTTAAGGTTTCCAGTGGTGCTTGTTGTCTGGTGCGTTGTTTCCTTCACTGCCTCGAGTGGGCTCAGCCGGGGGGACACAGCTGGGACCGTGTGTTGGTGCGTGTCCCGGTGCCTGCCCCGGTGCCTCCTGCCTCCCCGTGGCAGGCTGCGGGGTGGGAAGTGTGCAGACTTCAAGGCAGCAAAAGTGCCACGTGGGAGCAGAAAGTGTGAGCGGCTGAGGCAGAGGCTGGTGAGGGGCTGGGTGAGTTACTCGGGGTGTTGTGGGACCGCAGACAGTTGGGGAGGTCAAAGCACTGGGAATCGGGTCAGGAGCGAAAATGCTGCGAAACCAAAACCGAAAGCGGGTTCTGGGGCCCCGTCCTTGTGTCGGAGGGAGAGGGAGCATCGGGAGGACGGTGTGGGAACTGTGCAGCCGGGGGCTCCAGGCAGGAGCGCTGTGGATCCGCTGCCGGTGTAGGTGGATGTACTGGAAGAAGATGGAGGTCTGAGGAGGGGAGGAAGAGAATCGAATCCCACCTTGTACTGTTTGGGCCCAAGGGAAGAGCCTGAAGCAGTTCTGCTGCTTCACGAGGTTTCAAGCCCTGCAGGATGTGCCTGGGGGAGTGCAGGGGTACAGGGCCCTTCTGAAACACCTGGAGTGTGCAGAGCCCCCCGTGGAGCAGTTCCCACCCTCTCCCTTCCCTTGGCACCCCTGGAATGCAGGAAAACAGCCTCTTATACTGCAGCTTCCTTTGTCTAACACCAGTGAATCCCACAAGGGATGAAGGGAGGTGTGCCCATGGTCTCAGAAGGGAAAAATCCTGGCTGCTGCCCCAAGGAGCTTGTTAGTGTGTCTTGAAAGCCTCATGTTCCTGTAACTCATCTCAAACATTCTTAGGATTTGGTAATTTAGTCTATTTTTGGACAGACACCCTGTTCCAAAGACACTGTTGTCCCTGAGCCTCCTCCATCCACTGCTCACCCACAAGGATGGGAAGGGAAACTCCTCCTGGCTCTGCTGGGACCTCTCCTGGGAAAGGGGACCAGGCTCTGCTGCTCATCTCGTACCCAGAGAAGCTCCTGCCAAAGGGGAAAGAGCCATCCCTGGAGAGGAAAAGGGAGCAAGGCAGTGGGAGGGGGAGATGTTAGAGGAGTGATTTCGACATTAGTAATAACCCTCCTCCTCCAAATCCCTGGAGACCCTTCCAGAAGCCTGAAATGTTGCTAAACAGGCAATGAATGCACTGGGGGATCTGCAGGGAGGTCGCTGAGCGGGGGTGGCTTCTGCTGTGGATGCTCTCAGGATGTGCTGGGGAGAGCAAAACATCCTCCTCTGGCACTGGTCACACAGAGATGCTGCCCCATCGTGCAGCTCCAGGGAGGGCTGGTCAGATACCAAGATGCTGCCTGGGATTTCACAAACGCTTCTTTTGCTGCTGAACGTCCTAATTGCCCATGTTTGAGCAAGGGAGGAGGCTCAAACATGAGCAATTCTGTTCTCCCCCTGTCGCGGGAGGGCAGCCCCTTCTCGGGCATCAGCTGCCTCGTGCCCAGGTGCTGGAACCCCCCGGAGCTGGGGGTATATTTAATATCTGCCATGTGACACCACGGCTCTCCCTGCTCTGCAGGGCAAAACACAGCATAACCATGGGAACTTCTGTTCCTCAACCCCCTCGGCACGCCCCGCTAATCCAGGCAAGGTTGGGTGTAGTGAGCTCTGGAAATCCCGGGTGTTCCAGCAGTTCCCTCTGCCCTTCCTGGCGAGGGGATGTGTAACAGGCTTGTCATCGGGAGGCTCTCAGGGCTCATGTTGCAAGGGAAAACAACCAGACTTGGCAGCTGGCTGAGCTGTTTTGGGGTCTGTGCAGGCAGGGAAGGAGGCTCTGTCCCAGCTCGTGTGTCTGAGCTCCAAATATCCGCGCTGGGACCCGCAGGGCTCTGCTGCAGCTGCCGGGCGACGCTCTTACCCTGCCCCATCTGATGCCGGGGCAGAGCCCTGGGGGTCCCACCGGGCTCCCCGAGATCCGGCAGATGAAGCAGGAGGGACTTTGCTCCGCGGGCTGGCGGGGCCGTGCCGTGCCCCGCGGCTTTGGGAAGGGCGGTTATCGCCCAGCCGGGGTGTGTCGGCACAGCCCCGGCCCCGGGGCGCCGGCTGCTCCCACCGCGCCCGGGAGCGCCCTGCAGCCCTCCGAACACCCACCCGCCTCCGCCCCACGTGGGTGCTCCGGTCCTGCTCCTTCTCCTGTCGGGGAGGGTCGTGATTTCACGTCGGGGGGGCCGCCTGCCGAGCTGGGCTGGAAGGTGGAGGGGAGAACTGGGGTGAACTTGGTGCAAAAGGGAGCTGCCTCGCCAAGGGCCTTTCTAAGAGTGTCCATCTGCATCCAGAATCTGTGACTTGTCCCCTTCGTCTTGGGGGGAATTCTGTTCCACAGTCTGCTTCCAGAAGCAGAAACTCTGTAATTCCTAGTCTGGATGTGTTTGTGCCAGCTGATTTCCATCTCTCTTTGTGCTGCCCTTGTCTTAGCTCCAGCGGCAGAGCTCCTTCCCTGGTGTTTCTGTACAGCCCCCAGGCCTGGCTGAGCCAGCCTGGCCGGGCACAGCTGCAGTGCCCGGGTTCCCTCTGCCAGGGCTGCCCTGATTCTGCCACAGCGCTCGCTCTGCTGCTGCCACGGAGCCCGGGGCACCGCTCCTGGCACGGTGTGGATGTGTGTGAAACGGGCTCCCTGCCTGTGCCCATGCCCAGCCCCTCTTCCCTGCCCAGGGGGCACAGCTGGACCCTGCCCAGCCCTTGCCAGGGGGCCGCTGCCATTCACGGTTGCTCTTGGCACATCCTGATGTCTGTGGGCAGCGTTTGCCTGTCCCATGGCTGTGCCATGCTGGTGGCCAACAACCCCCCTGCGATCCCCCTTCTTTGCCACAGCCCTTCTCCTCTGCTCCTGCCAGCAGAAGAGCCCACAGCCGAGGCTCAAAATTCCTGCGAGGAGCCCGGGAGACCTCTCACTTCAACCCAGAGAAGGGAAGGGAGGAAAAATGAGGTTTGGAGGCTAATTCTGGCAGCACCAGGCCTAAGAAAGATCAAAAAACTCAGGGCAGGAGTACAATATAGGAGGGAAGCTGTTGCGTGCATGCTCCTGGAAGCCCCGACAGCCCCGGTTCATGCATCCTGCACGTTATTTCTGTACCTACTTAAATTAAAACCAGCCTTGTCTTGCGGACGCTGACTGGAGCCAGGCAGTTCTTCTCCCCCAGGGAGAATCCAATTTTCACTCCATCTTGCTTGCGTTTTTGACCTGGAATGACTCTTCTTTTTATATTTAACCAACGCTCCCTCCGAGCCTTGCACCGCGCTGCGCTTCTCACGCAGAGATGTGACGGCACACCCCGAGCTCCCAGGCAGGAGACCAAGGTGGGCATCCTGCTCGCCCGGGATCCCACTGACCCGTGGCAGAGCTGGTGGTGTGATGGCACACGGAGCTCCAAGGCAGGGGACCTGGGGTGGTTTCCCAGGGCGGGCATCCTGCCCACCTGAGCTCTGACTGACCCACGGCAGAGCCGTGCCGTGACCCCACCAGAGGCCACGGAGCTCTGCGGGCAGAGCACTGGCATGACCAACCTGGCTGCTGGTGGGAGAGGGGGATCGGGGTCCCAGCCCTCTTCTGCATCCCCTGCATCTTGGGATTGGGGTCCAGAAAGGCCAAGGAAGAGCCGTGTGCTGGTGCCGACCATGGCACGGCCGCGGGGAGGGCACTGTGGGATGCTGTGGTCATGGGAGGGACCTCACCACCTGCCTCCCAGTTTCTGGCAGATCCCTTCACGGCTGGTTCTCCATAGGGATAACTCCTCCAGCCTTGTCCATCTCCCCTCAGCGCTGGGGCAGACCTGGCTCCGAGAGGGCAGGATTAATTAATTAATTACAGCTCAGAGAGGTGCCCTGGGCCTATCTAATCCAGGCTCCAGAGGTGTTTCCCTTCCTGCAGCACAGCCCTTGGTGTAGGCACATCTTGCTCCCGAGCCTCTCCTACGAACCAACCTGTCGGTCCTGCAAATGAAACCTCTCAGAGGCTGAGGAGACACCGCGGGGGCTGGGCTGGCAGGAAGGTAGATGGGGTGGAGTTATTTATTCACTCCTGCAGCCCTCAGTGCTCTGGGAAGCCCTGGAGAGGCCGTTGCCTGCCGTGACTGGCCCGTGGCTGTGTGCTGACAGCAGCGATGTTTTGCTTTAATTCCCTAATCTTCACGAGCCCAGGATACTCCGGGTGTCTCTCCAGCAAGAAGTGAGGCTTCTCCAGGGTTATGTAACCCATCCAGGGCCAAGCCGGGCTCTTGGGAGCCCCCTCCGTACCAGCTCCCAACACCTGGCGGGGCAATTAGTCACCGATTACAGACGTGACGCAGGGCACCAGCCCAGCTCCTGCTGCACCCACGGGGCTGAGGGACCGGCTGCCCCGGAGCAACGTGTCTCCTTCCTAATCCTGTGACTCCATCGTTAATCAGCCCGGGATAGGCGAGTAAATAAGTCCGCCGTTGGGAGGCTGGTGCAGGGAAGGACAAATGTTTGTGTGAAGTGCAGCCCGCTGTTTGTGTGTGTCGCACAGACCCGCACGGGATGCGGAGAGGGAGCCCTGAGCCGTGGGATTAACTCCTGCCAGCAAACCTTTGGCTCTGGATCGCCTCGTGGTCCCCACTGGCACTGTTCTTCCCGGAGAGGATGGGAGTGCTGCCATGCAGCCAGTGCACTGTGGGCACAGGGAATGTGCTGGGCTTGGATGTCCCACCGTGGAGATGCTGAGTTGGTTTGGCTGCGGCGGGACGGTGTTGCTGTTGTCCTCTGGAGCCAGAGGAGTGAGGGTCCCTCTGTGTTTGGTGGCAGGGTGTGATGCTGAGGGACAGGTCCTGCCAAGCAGGAGGGCAGCAGCAGCTGGGGAGACCCCACTTGCTGCTGATGCAGTGGGACAACTTCTGCACCTCCAAACAGTGCCCTGAGACCCTTTTCCCCTGGCCCCCGAGGGAAGCCCACCCCCTGCCACGGGGGTTTATGGTGGAGAATTAAAAAATACTTTCTGTCTAAAGCAAAGCCCGGGAGCCTTCGAAGTGCATTAGCAGCCAGATTCCTCCAGCAGCACCGCGACTGAGGCAGCAGCCACGTACTCAGGCTTCCAGGGTTGCCCTGTACCAGGAAAAAGAAATCCTGGATTAGCTGTACACCCACTCCAGGACACTGCCCTGGCAGGCAGCTCCGGCTCTGTGCCCGCAGGGCTCCAGGCTCGCTGGCTGCCCTCGGATGGCTTCCGAGGGCCAGGGTGCCGTGGGAAGACTGTTAGAGTGAGACCTCATTTCGTTCTTAATCCAGAAAATTAGCAAATAAAGCAGGACGTCGTTTTCAGGCCTTTGAATCCTGAAAAGCTGTCGCCAGCGAGTGCTTCGTGCGCTTGCCCGGCCACACTGTGGCACCGGGAGCAGAGGCTGGAGGGGGTGGAAAAGCAGGATGGGGTGACTTGTTTTCTTATGAGCCGAATTCCAGCTCTGCGCTCCAAATCCCCGTTTTTATAGCCTTTTCTGCTGAAGTCTGCTCCTGCCCCTGGCATGCCTGTGTAACCGCTCCTCTCTGCATTCCTCAGATTCCTCTTCCGCTGGAGACTGGGTTGAAGACGGGGGTCTGAGGTCCCTGGTGGAGGCAGGAGGCGAGGAGGAGCAGCAGGAGGAGGAGGAGGAGGAGGTTTCCCTTGGACTCTAAGCTGTAAAACCGGAAAACCAAACCATGTCCCAGGTCTTACAGAACCACGTGCTGCGTGTTGGGCAGACTGTGTGTATTCCCTCTCCGGAGGAAAGCCAGAGCCTGCACCCAGCGGGGTACCCGGGGTGCTCCACCATGCCGGGCAAGTACATCTACTACTCCACGGAGTCCTGGGCTGATCCCCCCTCCGTGGGGCACCCCAAGGCTCACCTGCTTCCCGGAGGGAGGCTGTACGGAGCCCACCCTGTGCTGGAGCACGTGGCTGCTCACACACAGGGGAAGGGGCAGCAGGATTCCCCCTTGGAGAGACCCGCTGCTCCGTGTCAGCCGAAGCAGGAGGAGAACACCAGCGTGGATCCTGAGGCTCAGCCAGTGCCTCCCTCCCTGGACATATCCATAGAGGCTCTCAACCAGATGATCCTAGAAATCGATCCCACCTTCCAGCCGCTGAAGGATCCGGCCCAACCTGCTGTTTGGGGTGACACTGCAGCCACCAAGGAACAGGAGCCAGAGGCAATAGGTGAGGAAAAGGCACCACTCAGGCACTGGAGCCAGAGCAGCTCCGACCCAGCGAAGACCCTCTGCCAGGGGCAGTGGGAGCCCGGGGCAGAGAGGTCGGGCACACACCCTGTCCCGTGGGCAGGACGAGGTCCTGGGGGGCTGGATATGGGCATGAGGGACATCTCACACTGTCCCCAGTGGGATCGGTGTGGGGGGTTGTCTCCTGACATCAGAGATCCATGTTAAGGAGCAGGACAGGCTGAGTAACCAGGCTCTGCCTAATTCCATGGCTTCCATGGCCCTGGTCTGATCACTGTTGACACGTCTCATGCCCAACCAGCTCAAAGGGATCCTGAAGAGAGCAGGGAAAACAGCCTTTAATTCAATCTGATGTTCGTTTCCCTGTGTTTGGAGAAAATGTTTCTCATTGGAAATGGGACTTGGGAAAACTGGTAATCCCAGTTGTCCCCATCAGTGGCAGGCCCTGGGCTCTGGATGCCGTGTGAGGACCCTGCTCCCCTCATTCCCCCAAGGCCAGCAGAGCCTTTCCCAGGGGCACACTTGGCCCGTGGGAGCACAGGGATTTGCAGCCAGATTTCCAGGGCCCTGGGCTAAGGTACCGAGTGTTACACAACCATCCCATTTAAATGTTCCCAATTGCTTTGCCAGGGAAATTCTTTTTCCAGGGCTTGTGCACTCCTCGGGCAGCATACCTGGCATAGGCAAGGCACCAGCAGCACATACCAACCTGTTCTCTGCTCGCAGGTTCCTCACGTGAACCCTTGTGCAACACTTCCCTGTCATCCCTGCAATCCAAGCTCTGATCTGTGAGCTCCTCCTGGTCCAAGCATTCCTGCCTGGGCTCTCCCGCTGGTTTTAGCTGTTCAGCACCCTGTGCACAGGGAGCCCCAGCATTGCTGGCACTGCTCTCGTTGTCCTGGTGCACTGGGGGTGGTTCAAGTACCTGAGGACACAGACTGGCTGCTTCCCAAGAGCCTTATTGCCTATCCCTGTCTTTACATGTGGAAATACCTTGACAATCTGTCCCCAGGCCTCTTTCCAGAGGAAGGTGAAATGAGAGGATGGTAAAGGCATGAAAAAAACCCCTGTTCTCCCTGAGCCCTCGTGCAAACACGAGGATTGTGGGGTCGGGGGAGTCAGGCAATTCCAGGGCAGACAGCGTCCCTACTTCCCCCTGGGATGGACTGAGTGGCCTTGCAGATAAAGTGCTGTGGCAAAGTGCAAGTTCAGCTCTGGCTGCTCAGTGCCTGGAGCCATTCCTCTGCCTCCCTCAGGGCATCGCTCGGGGGATGGAGCCTGAACAGCTTCACAGGTTTGGAAAATCTGGCTCTGAGAGAAACACCTGGAATTCTGGCCACAAACGCAGTGGGAAAAGCCTCGCTTTAGCTTTCATTTTCTTTTGACAGCTCTTGGATTTTACACAAACTTCCTCCCACTGTGCATGGCCCCTGTTCACCCACCTCCTCCCAATCCAGCCCTGCAACCTGTGCCCTGGTGTGAGGGTGGCAGGGACTGATGGTGACCAGAGGAGTGAGAGGGGCTTGTTCTTGGTTAGCGGAGCCCACGAGGAAGCTTTAAATGTGACAAATGCTGCAGCAACAGGAGACACCTTCACACAGAGAGTCACAAATACCTCTGGAATCTGGAGGAGAGGAGATCTCAGATCTCAGCTTGCGTGACATCTGGGCTCCGTGTCTGTGGCGCTTTTGCCACTCCTTGGTGCTGGAAAACTTGCCAAGGTCTTGAGCAAATATTTGAGGTTTAACCCCAGGTGATAAGAGGAGCCAAGGCAGAGAAGCAGGAGGTAAAAGGCCTCGTGAGCACGGTGTGCAGATGCTTGCCAGTCCTCTGAGGGACAATTAAAACCTCCATTTCTCTCCCCCCTTGAGGAGACGCTGACAAGAAGCGCCCGGCCAGGAGCCCGCAGTGCGGGTTTGTGCACTGACACCGGGACACGTGGCTCCGGAGCCGCTCCCAGGCCGGGCGCTGGAGGAGCTGCTGCTGGCAGCGAGGCTGTGGAGGCGGAAGGCTGTGGCTCTGGCTCCGTCCTGGCGAGGTCCAGCTGCGTCCCCGCCGGGGACCAGCCCTCCCGGCTCACCCGGCGCCTCCCCGGCGCTGGCCCTGCCGATCCAACCCCGCGCCGGGGTTGGCATGGAGGGGGGGGGGCTCGGGGAGTAACTTTTGTACAGACTTGTGCTTTTCCTGCTCATCCAGCTCTGTGCCCCAGAGGTCTGGTTGTTCCCTGCGGTAACCAGGGTCAGCAGAATCGGCTGCTCTGCCTTCTCCGGCTCCCACTCGGCGGGTCCGTCCCTTCGCACCGCGGCCAGGGAGGTCGGGGTTGTCAGAGCAGTTTGTCTTCGCTGCAGCAAAAAGGTTTTTCCCTCTCCAAGGAGCACTTCTGAGAAGGGGAACTTTCCTGAACTCCGTGGCAGGGCAAGAACGAGGCGCTGAAAGCAAAGCTGGGCACGTCCAGACTGGAAGGGAGGTGCAAACTTCTGGCACTGGAGTGATTAACCACCAGAGCAGCTTCCCTGGGCGGGGGAATCCACCATCTCTGCAACTGCTTAAATCGAGTCTGAGTGTTCCAGCTCAGCCAGAAATTATGGCTTTGCCCAAGGAAGCCAGGGCCTGACGCACATCAGGCACCTGGGGAGCCAGGCACACTCTGGCTGTGAGGTTTTGCTTTCTCTGACAAGAGATGCTGTCGGGTGCGTTCCCATATCACTAATGGCAAGCAGAGGGGCTGGACATGCCTGGCCTGCTCTGAGCAAGAACAGAAGAGCAGGAAGAATCCCAGAACAGGGCACAGGCACAGAAACTGCCTTGGAAGTTACTTTTCTAGAGAGATTTGCGCGGGATGGAAGAAGGGAAGAGGGAGCAGGCAGCCCCTGCCCGGGGCTCTGTGCTTGCTGCCAGCACGGCTGGTCCCACAGTGGACACCAAGAGCCCTGTTAACTGCCCTTGTTCCACATAGATTCCCTCTGCCACCGCCACTCCAGCTGTACCTGGCCCCAGGTGACATCCCCCTGCTCCTCTGCTCAGCCAGGGTGTGCAGGGCCAAGCTCCTGCTGCCCCGAGCACCCTCCAAACCTGACGTCATCCCCGGGGGGGAGCAGCCAGATGTTTTTCTCTTGAGTCAGGTACAAACAGAGAGGCTGCTGGAGGGAACACCCGCCTCTGGCTGCAGGTCTCTGCAGGTCCTGGCTGGGTAGTGCTGGCGAGGGGGGTCTAAGCAGCCAGACGTGACCGCGGGTAACCCCCCCCTTCCCTGGGAGCCTGCCAGCACTGGAGTGGGTCAATGCACTCTGGGGTCTGTGAGGAATCAGCCCCCATAGGATCTCAACAAAGGGCATGGGAGTGTCCCCTGGGACCCCTCGCCCAGCCCTGCAGGGAGTGACACCCAGAGCCAAAATTCATAGCAGGAGGAACAGACACGTGTCCCCCCCACGGAGCTTTACAAAGGAACCCAATTTGGACACTAGATTTTTAATAACCTCCTCTCTCTCCCCGCAGACATCAAGTACATAGAGCTGACACCAGGCAGAGCCACGGGGCCCGAGCTGCCACAGGGCTCCCCCAGCCCTTCGGGCACCCCCTTCTCCAGGTCCCCGCAGAGCAACGGCTTCCTGACCCAAAAAGGGGCACTCGGGGGCAAATACAGCACCAGTGACAGCGTGGTTTTCTCCAGCCCACCCGGACCCTCGAGCTCCCAGTCAGCCACCCTGAGCTGCAGCAAAGCATCCGAGAGCGTCTCGGTGCCCCGGCAGTGCCCGGCCGGACGCACGGACACCACCCCCCTCGGCACCTCCCCGGGCTTTGACAACCTGCTGAAGCCCGTGCACGTGGTGAGGGCCCAGCAGAGGGGCAGTTGGGTGTCCCAGCTCTCCACGAGCCCCGGCTCCGACACCAGTTACATCCTGGGAAGGTAAATGCCGCCTGTGCCCCGGCCTCGGGGTGATGGTGGGATGGAAGGGGCACAGGGCTGTGCTCTGAGTCCCTCATTCCTCGGGCTGGGAGCTGGTGGGTTGACAGAGCCTGGGGTGGGCTCTGCGGGTCAACGCCCCCCTGACGTTCTCTGCCCTTTGTCCCTCTTGCAGCAGCACCCACTCACTCCACAGCGAGGACTCGGATGCTCCCACCGCTGCCTGCGCGTCCCCCGCCAGCTCCCTGGGCAGCCCCTGCTCCCCTTCCCCTGGCACCGCGTCTCACTCCGGAGAAGCTTTCGGCCAGAGGCCCCCCCAGCCCAGGGCAGGCAGCTCCCCCAGCGCCAGCCCCTCCTCGGCCCAGAAGGGCCAGGCCAGCAGCTGCCCCCCCTCCATCCTCCCGTCCGCAGCCGACATCCCGGTGCTGTTGGTGAACGGGTGCCTGGAACAAGGGGATGGATCCCCCCAGGAGGCCAAAGCGCCCCCCAGCTCTGCCGTGCAGGCCCCCCCTGCCGGCTGCAGCCCGGCCCCGAGGCTCGGGGGCCTGAACAACGCGCTGTCGGCTCCCGCGCTCTCCTGTGCCCCAGACAGTGAGTCCCAGGGCAGGGCTGGGGTGGGAGGGAGCTGCAGACCCTGGCAGCTGCTGGCAAAGCAGGTGCAAACCCCGTTTTCCCTCTGGTTTGGCTGTGGATTGTAGACATGAGAGGCGGGAGGTCCTTGCCAGAGCGGGAGCTCCTCGCTGTGTTCCCCCAGGGCTCCGGGGTGGTCTCCAGCTCCTGCCCGGTGACCCTGGATGAGCTGCACCTTCTGCCCAGCGGGGTCCTGGGGCACGGGCTCAGCGGGCAGGAACTCTCTGCTCCCTCGAGGAAATGCAGATGCACCTATTTATAGTACCTGAGAGTGAGAACCACCATTCTGTCCTGTCCTGTCCTCGTGGTTTGTGGGCCCAGACAGGGTCGGGAGGAGGGGTTGGGGTTCCTGTTTGCTCTGAGGACACCAAAAGGTACCGGAGTTCACAAGGTCCCTCATTCAAGGGCAAACACTGGGGCTATTGTTCTTTGGAGGAGATGAGCAGAGGCAGCTCTCAGGGCAGAGGGTTTTAATTGGGATCCTTATGGGAATAGCAGGAGGGTGTGTGGGTCAGATCCTCAGCTGCTGTAAAGCCCACGGTCCAGTGCATTGTGCAGGGCTGGGCAGGCTGGCACAGTCAGGGGATTCCATGTGCCCCTCTCTGCACTACATCACAGCCTGCCAAGAGAGATAATTACGTGCAGAATGAGCTATTCTGAGGAGTGGGGAGGAAAGGATTTAGAAAGGATTTCAAAAGAATTGAAAAAACCTTCAGCCCTGACCAACCTGAAAGAGAAATGTCTTTGCTGGGCTCTGTCACCTCTGGAGGTCCTGCAGGTCCCTGCTGGCCTTGACACCGTGGGGTCTCTTGCAGGTCCCCTCAGGGCTGGGCAGCCCACCATGAAGTTCGTGATGGACACATCAAAATACTGGTTCAAGCCGAGCATCAGCAGGGACCGAGGTGAGGCAGAGAGGGGCTCTGGGGGGGTGACCCCACCTCAGGCTCCTGCCTGTGCCCTGGGGTGGAGTCCTCCTGTGTCCCTGGGGACTCAGTGAGGGCGATTCAAAACCTCCGGGGGGCTGATGGGGCTGGAGAGACCCTCTTACTCCGAGGGGGACAACTCGGAAACACGGGCTGTGCCACAGCCCCTCTGTGACCCCGCCAAGCCCAGAAAAGCTTCTCCTGCCCCTGTGCTGTCCCACAGCATGGCCTGGGCAGGGGCTGAGTGTCCTGGGGACCACAGAGACCCACAGGGCCGAGGCAGGGCCCTGCAGGAGCACAGCTGGTGCTGCACGACGGACGTGCGCATCCTTGGCAAATGCTCCGGAGTCTTTCCTGCTGCTGCCAAGGGGCGACTGCCCGCAGAGCACAGGAGTGGGGAGGTCCCACCTGTTGTGCTTGGCTGAGCCCCTGCCTGTGCTCTGACAGCAATCCAGCTGCTGAGGGACAAGGAGCCAGGCACGTTCCTTGTGCGGGACAGCACGTCATTCCGGGGCTCCTTTGGACTGGCCATGAAGGTTCCCGGCTCTCCGTCCGGCAGCCAGACAGGTACAGGGACTCGCTTGGAAATGCAGGGGGGGGCCCTTCCTTTAATGGTTTAACTGAAACTGGGGAAACTAAAGCCAGGTGAGAAGCAACAGGGTTCTGGTTGTGTGGGAGACATTGACGGTGTCCGTGGGTGCCCACCCACCCCTCACAGGGGCTGGCACCACACTGGCACCACAGAGAAAGCTCTGGTGATGCCCTGGGTGGGCAGGCACAGGGTAGGGGAAGGCAGGGCTGGGCAGAGGAGGGAAGGGGCAAGTAGGGATGGGCAGGGGTGAAACAGCAGCTCTGGGGCCAGTGCTGATGCTGTTTTCGGTCCCTCTTGCAGGTGACAACAGCAGTGACCTCGTCCGGCACTTCCTCATCGAGTCCTCCACCAAAGGGGTGCACCTGAAAGGGGCCAGGGAGGACCTGTATTTCGGTAAGGACGGTGCCATCACCCTCAGCAGCCCTGGCAGTCCCAGGAGCTGTTTCCAAACCTCCTGGAAGCGCCGGGGTGACGGGGCGAGCGTGTTGCACACCTGCCAGCCCGGGGACCCCCCGGCCCTGCCTGCACTTCCCTGGCTCTGAGATCACGGCAGTAGGAAAATGAGCTTCCTGGGACACTCTGGGCGGGTGGAGGCATAGTGGGGGCAGGTTTGAGGCTCCAGCCCACTCCCAGCTCGTGGCTCTGTGTTTCAGGGAGCCTCTCTGCCTTCGTCTACCAGCACGCCATCACCCCGCTGGCACTGCCCTGCAGGCTCAGCATCCCCACCCGAGGTAGGTGATGGGACGGGAGGGACGCTCCAGGGGGAGGGGGGGAAGGTCCTGGAGGTGGGGAAGGGCATGACCCCCTCAGGTGCCCTTCGAGGCGCTGCTGCCCTGGCTGCAGGCGGAGCAGGGACCTGCAGAGCTGACCCGGGGACAGCACGGCAGCGACTCCCTTCTGCTGGGGGCGAGGGTGGGCGAGGAGGGAAGGAGGAGTGGGGAGATCAGGGGCGAGCAGAGCCAAGAGAGGGAGGTGGAGGGCAGGTAAGTTAATTACTGCTCTGAGCTCCCACAATTAGAGCGGTCCCGGGGCCTATGTGAGATAAGGAACTGCCGAAACCGCCGAAGAGGTGACCGGCACAGCCCTGCCTGAGGCATCACTGCTCCTGCTTGTCCCTCGTGCAGATCTCGCTGACGGAGAAGACAGCCCTGACTGTGCTCCTGAATCCCTGCTGTCCCCGGCAAAGAGAACTGCAGGTGAGGGCACGAGCCTGCACTGCTGCCCAGCTGGCAAGAGCTGGAGCCCTGGGCACGCTGTGACAGCAGCAGGTCAACCCCACACCCCGCTGGGGACCCAGAACGTCCCCCTCCAGCTTCCCCACCGGGCTGGGGATACCCGCAGGATCTCCCCACATCCCCAGCCCCTGGGCTGTAAGGGAACCTGCTGTTTTTAAGGAAAGGAGATTTTGGGTCCTCAAGCTACTAGAGAACACAGTTCTTGAGGTCACAAGGCTGACGAAAGGCCCCCGTTCCCCACAGTTTTAAATAGCTCCTGATTTTTAAACCTCTCTCCTGGCGGGCTTCAATGGGGATTGAACATCTGGAGCTTCAGGGGAGGGATGGGGCAGTCGGGGACTGCTTGAACTGCTGAGGGACCTTATGGGGGACACGTGGGCAGTGCAGAGCAGGACGGGAGGGGTCTGTGCACCCCAGCCTGGGTGAGAGCAGAGAGCAAAGGGCAGGAGACCACACGGATGGGTCACGGCACAGGCCGGGGAACCGGGAACGGCTTTGTTTTGCTGGAAATTCTGAAAAATCAGTTGGCAAGCTGGAAAGTTTAGTTTGACCCAGAACAGCCCTTTAAACAGCTCAATCAGCCTGAAATGTCATGTTTTAGGTTGGCCTTCAGCCCTTCGTTGGCTTGGGGTGTTTCTGCTTTTCATTAAAGGAAATATGTAATAAACGGGGGGAGGGGGGGAGAGGAAGGGAAAAAGCCCCAAATGTGACATTTAGAAACGGGAAATTAAATACTTTGACTTTTACAACAATTAGTGCGGAGAATTAAAGTAAACCGAACTAAATTGGTGAAGAATTTCTGAGTCACCCAGCCTTTTAATTTTCGTCAAAACAAACCTGACCCGGGTTCCCGCGTGGGGGCTCTGCGGGATGGACGATCCCTGGGAGCTGTCACCCGTGCTGAGCCGGGCTCTGCGCTGTCCTTGCAGTGTGCAACGTCCTGTACCTCAGCTCGGTGAACGTGGAGACGCTGACGGGAGCCCCGGCCATCCTGAAAGGCATCTCCCGCACCCTGGAGCTGGAGACGCTGCCCACGCCCACCCTGGTGCACTTCAGGGTGACAGAGCAGGGCGTCACCCTCACTGACGTCCAGAGGAAGTAAGAGCCCAGGGATGGGCTGAGGGGGGTGGCCGAGGGGGGGCTCATGGAGAGGCAGCTCCCCACCCCGTGCCCACCCAGCCCCCTCCTGGGCTCCCAGCCTCGGGAAAAGCTGCCCTGCTTTGGACAAACCCACGTCACGACCGAGCCAGGGGTGGCCTTGGCCCCTCGTTACAGTGCAGGGCTGTGCGTGGCAGCATCTTGGGGTGGGATGCAGGAGGCAGCGGGACCCAGGGCTGGGATTCTGGGATGCTATTCGGGACCCCCCCGTTCCCCGGCAGCCGTGACAGGGCTTGGATTTGCGTAGTCCTGTTCCTGCCTGGGCCCTTCCCTCCCATAACCCTTCCTTCTCCTCTTCTCCAGGGTGTTTTTCAGGAGACACTACCCCTTGGCTGCCATCAGGTTCTGCGGGATGGACCCTGAGAACAGAAAGTGAGTTTTGGGCAGCCGTGCAGGTCGGAGCCGCCTGCTTTGCTCCCTTCCCTGCCGTTCCCAGCACCTCTGCACTGCTTCAAATCCCAAATCCCAAAAAAACTGCCCTGGGCGTAACGCGCCGGGGTGGATCTAAACATAACCCTTGGCTTTGCAGCTGATGGAATGAATTAAACATCAGCCTTTGAGCAACTCCAATTCTGTTCTTCCCTCAGGTGGCAGAAGTACTGCAAGTCTTCCAGGTAAGACCTGCACGGGGACCTCCCGCACGGAGCTGGGGGCTGGAATCTCGGGGGAATGATGCTGCTTTGGGGAGCAGTTACGTTGCACATCATCAAAGAATCAGCTTAAAAATGAAGAGAGGATTCAGTAGAAGTTACCATGGTGGCCAGATGAGGGGTGGGACTGGTGGGTGAAGTTTTAGGGCGGGTTTGCTCTGTAGGTTTGGGCGAGAGGTTTGGCTGAGCCCCGTTCTCCACATCCCCTTGTGCAGAACCCCCCATCCAAATCCCACAGCCTTCCCAGGGACTCACACTGGGCTCAGGAAGGGAGTTTATATCTGGCTCTACCTTGCGCTCAAGAATCTTTTCGCAGCTGGGGAAGCCTTGCCAGAAATGCTCCTCCCGGCTGCTTGGCTTCCAAGGAAACGTGATTGGGGAGAGGGCCAAGGTGGAATTGTTGGAACTGGGATTTGGCTTTGTGGCTGGCGCTGGTTTCAGCGTATTCCTTCAGATTCTTGGATGCAAACTGAATAAGCCTCTCTCCTTTCTCAAAGAATCTTTGGGTTCGTGGCCAAAACCCAGGCGGACTCGGAGAACCTCTGTCACCTGTTTGCAGAGTACGACGCGGTGCAGCCGGCATCGCTCGTCATCGACCTGCTCCGCCAGCTCCTGCCCGGCCCGTAGGGATGGGACCTTGGGATGCCCAGGGCTGGCAGCTGCCCACACACTGCCGAGCTTCTCCTGCTCCCCTGCTCCTGCTTCTGGGTTGCATTTTGGCAACAGCTCGTATTTATACTCTTTTTGTTATGTACCATCACGTCAGAAGTCCCAGTTAGAGATTTTCAGCTCTGGTGGGGATGAGATGCCCACGGGGAGCTGTGCTGGTCTGGGACAGAGTGGTGGGATGGGAGCTGTGCTCCCTGTGGAACCACAACCCCTCACCTGGCACCCACTGTCTGCTTTGCAGGGCCCCAGTGCTCTGGCTGAGGTTCCTGCCGGCCATGAGGGACCCCTGTGCTCGGGGCATCCAGGCTGAGGCAGGTCATGGAGCTGAGCTGAGCTCCCACCTTCAGAGACTCAGCCCTGACCCCCTCCAGTGCCACAGGAGGGGAGGTCTGGGGCAGGCAGGGGGGACTCACCCCCTGAGTAGCACTGGAAGGCAGCTTTGCAAATCAAACTGCATGAAAATCACCAAGTCCCGCTGGAAACCTGCTTCCCTCCAGGAGCGAGAGGCGTCCGCAGGCAGGGATGTCAGAGCAGCACATTTTCCCCTGTGCTGGGAAATTCCCCTGCCCTTTTTCGCAGAGCGGGGTTACGGGCGGGCTCGGCCTCCTGGCACCGCTGGGAGAGCCAGGAAATAAACGGTGACATTTTCATGACAGTGAAACATCGGGTTTTTGGAAATGACTTGCCTGAATCCGGGCCAGCTCCTCGGATGACGTGCGTTGGCGCGGCCGCGAGGAAGCCGATGCCGCCGTGATCTGCAGCAGCTGAAGAGTCGGCTCGAGCTGCAGCTCGGAGCAGAGAGCGGCTCCGAGGCCACCACGCTGTCATCTTCCTTGGTTCTCGCTTACCTGGGGCCTCTGCGTTGGTTTTAATTTGGGAGTCTGTGCTATAAACCCGCCTGGGGGTATTTCCAATAAAGCAGTGGAGCGTTTATCCTGCACAGAAACCGCAGGGATGTCGGCAGTGGAGACGCTCTGCTCTGGAACAGCCAAGCAGATGCATCCATGGCAGAGGGTCCCTCTCCTCCAGCCAGGCTGTGGAGCGGGTCCAGCTGGAGCAGCTCTTGGCAATGACCAAAACAAATACTGGGGTCACCGCAGGGGGAGCACATGGGGCTCTGGAGTTCTGGGGGGAGACCTGAACAGCTTTGTGCCCCCCCAGACCCTTTGCCCCAAGCTCTGCTCAGCCAGAACTCAGCCTTCTAGGGTCGGCTCTGGAGCCAGTCCCAGGGATCCTTATGTTTCTGCCATCCCTACTGTGCTGCAGGGACCCAGCAGAACGTGGCACCCCAAGGTCATGGGCAGCTCAGGCTGTAGGATCCCGGCCCTGGGACCTGAGGGCACGTCCGGGACCCCCAGGGCTGGACTCTGTTGTGGTTATCACAGTGCTGCTCAGGATCAGCACAAAGAGAATGGGAACAGGCAAAGGCTTTGGCTCCATGAGGTGCTTCGAGAGGGTCGCGCTGCTGCCCCGAGCCCGGCCAGCCCTCGCAGCCACCGGCACAGGGTCGAGGCGCGGGGCCAGGGCTCCAGGAGCGCTGGCGTTGGCCCTGGTCCGGCGGCCGATGAGCTGTGCCAGCAGATTTCTGGGCTGCCTGTGTTGGCTGCGGCCGCCTCCGGCCCCGTCCCGGGGGTGTTTGCACAACCCCAGCACCGCGCGGCTCCGGTAACGGGATCACCGGGCTGGCGCCAGCCCCGGGTGGCGCTGCCGGCCCCGGGAGCCACCGGGCAGGGTCGTGAGCACGGGCAGCACCGGCTGCAGACGCCGGCAGAGAGCCGAGCTGCTGTCGGGGGGTGCCAGCAGCAGCGGGAGGGGTGCGGCTGCTGCAATTCCCGCGCCTGGGCATCTCCCAGCTGCATCCTGGCACCCTCCCAAAACGCCGAGCGGAGCCGGTGGTGCCCGGTGCGCCCCGGCACCTGTGCGTGTGCCGTGGGCTGCGGCTCGTCAAGGCCGGCGGCACTGCCTGGCCTCGGGCCCGTGTCCCTGGAAGAGCCGGTGCCCGTCCCTGTCCGCCCCTGAACTTTGAAGCCTGTCCAGGGTCCCCTCCCAGGCTGGCGCCGTCTCCGGCCCCGCCGCTGCTCCGTGTCGCTGTGTAGGGCTGGTGGTGACAACCCGGCCGGCTCGAGGCACCGGTGGAGGCTGAGCTGGGAGTCACGAGGAGGCAAGAAATCATTTCCTTCCCTGCTCGTGAAGCTCTTCCAGAGGCTTCAGGGCACCTGGGTTTCCAGGGCTGCTGAACCCCAAGCCCAGTGCAGGACTAGGAGAGCAGGTCCTTGGGCAGGGGTGGCAAAAGGAGCCTGACCCCACACCAGTGGGACCCCACAGACCCCTTGCTCCTGCTCTGCCTCCCCCCTCTCCCATTATTTAAAGCCATAAAAAATAAGACGCACTCAACAGAAAAAACAGCGGATAACAGGAAATTAAATACAGTAATTACCTTTTTTTCTTTTTTAGGATACAAAGGTTCAAGTGTACTGTAAAAGGGTCGGTGCTACGTGGGTCCAACGGGACGGGCTTGGCCCGGGAGGGACGGACAGGGACCCCTTGGGCACGGGGGGGGACGCGCTGGGGATGGGGGACACTGGTACATGGTCGTGTGTAAATACAGCCCTAAACTACAGGAGAGACACTGCGAAACACTGGAGCCCTCCACGCAGGACACAGAATGTGGTGCCCTGGTGCACCAGCATTCCCAGGAACCCCCAAACTGGGAGAGCCTCCGCTGGATCTGCCCTGGTGTGGGCAGGGAGGGGCCAAGTGGCCAAGGCCACCGGGCTGGCACTGCCACCACACCCTGTGCCCCACCACGGCATTGGCACTGTGACAGGCCGTGGTCCCCAGCAGCACCTCCTGCGCCCTGGGAAAACCATCCATGGCACAGTGGCACTGGGGGGACTGGGAGAGAAGAGGGGCAGGGACACCCCTCCTGTCCGAGGACCGTCCTGGCAAATTGACTCCGTTTAGAAGTTGTGGGTGAGCAGGGCCACAGGCAGCCAGGGCAGGCAGGGATCCAGGGGGTGCCAGGGCAGGCAGAGATCTGGCAGGGCACAGGGGCAGGCAGGGAGGGGGTCAGGAGGGCAGAGCGTGTTTCACTAAAACTGAAACATTTCGTTCCCATCAGGGGGCCTTGGCCAGGGCAGATCCACATGGAAAACCAAAAGCTTCCACTGAGGCCATGGAGCTGGGGTAGGTCAGGAGGGGATCAGGAAAGTCCCCTCCATCTTTGGCACACTTGCCATGGCATTTTTACATGAAGAATTTCCAGCCCAGCTTAAAGAAAAGAGAAGAAAAAAGAATAGCTACAAAACCAGTGACAATTTCTCAGCTGAGAACTTTGTGCTGGTGAAATCTGCAGATCCCATCATGGGACACATTCCAGAACCCTTCCTGGTTTTGTCATGTTGGCCAACTAGAGAAGACAGGAGCCATTGCCACAGTGCCCTGGTCCCTAGGGTTGGAGAATTCCAGCCTCGGGGCCACATGGTCACTTTTGAGATCCCACCAATGGCATTTTTTAAATATTAAAAAAATATTTGGGGAAGAAAAAAAAACTCAGACCAAAAGCTCTTCCTGCTGGGGTGCCTTTCCTGGACCTCCCTTGTCCCCCCCACCCTCCCCTCCCACTCAATGCCTGTGGGGACCGTCCTCACACCAGGGATGGGACAGGAGGAGACAGGATGGATGGGGGGCTATGTCCCTGCACAGGGAGCAGGATGGGGCTGGGCTGAGGGGATGGGGGGCTGCAGCGGGGAGGGGAAGGTCTCTTATTGCTCTGTGTGGCAGCGCTGCCCATCACACACACACGCTTTGGGCGAGATGCAGGCAGGGAGGGCGGGCAGCAGTGGGGGCGTCTCTCCGCGCGCCCCCAGTCCTTGTCTAGGCAGCCTCTCGCTGCCAGGAGGGGCAGGATGAGGCACTTCTCCTGCTGCCCATGCAGAGGTCTGGCATGCACGGCCTGCCACAGCACCCCATGGTGTGCGGGGCTGCCCGAGGGGCCGGGGTGAAAACCGGGGGGGCACCACGGGGCGCCGGCAGCGGCGCCGAGGGTGCTCCCCACCGGCTCCACCCGGGCAGGCCGACACCAGCCCCTGGGCAGCATGGTCCAAGCTGTGTCCCTGTGGGATGGAGGGGCCGCTGGCACGTGCCAGGATCCCCAGCAGTGGCGGGTAGTGGTCATGGCGCAGGTCGTGGGCAGCCCGTGGCGCAGAGCGGGACGGTCCAGAGTGCACCCCGGGGCGCCCCGGCACCAGGGCGCTGCTCGGCGCTCACGGCCCCTCTCCTCCTGTCCCAGTCACGCTCACATGCTGTCCGCCAGCTGGTGACAGTCCAAGTCCCCCTTCAGCTCCAGGAAGCCCGGCAGCTTCACCCCCGTCTTGCGGTCCACGCACCAGCACTTGCCACGCTGCCCGTCCAGCGCCGGGTGACACTGCGGGGACAGGTTCAGTCAGGGACACCCAGCCTGGCCCACACGGCCCCGTTCCCTCGGGCCGCGTGGGCCCTGCCACGTCCTGTCACTGTCCCATCCATCCATTTCCCCCTCCCAGCCTCACCCTGGCTCTACACAGCGCCCCCGCGGCGGGTGAGAGCCCGTCCTACCTGCTTGGGGTGGAAGTTGCCGTTGCGGTCGCAGTTGGGGATGGGGATGACGTACAGGTCCTCGTGGGTGCGGGTCTGCGAGGCCGCCAGCCGCTCCAGCGCCCGGTGCAGCTCGCTCTGGCACGAGCCCTGTGCCTGCGGGAAGGAGGGGATGAGCCGCCAGCGGGGCTGGCACGTGCCCCCGCCCCAGCGCCCCGGGGCCCCCGAGGCTGGAGCAGCCACCCTGCCCTCCCCAGCCCTGCCCGCGCTCACTATGGGCCGCGTGTCCTCGCGGTGGTGAGGGCTCCCGCTGCTGCGCATCTTGTTGCCGTTGTTGACCCTCTTCGCCTGCTGCTTCTGCAGGCACTTGCGGTCATGGATGCTGCAGGGGCTGAAGCTGTTGTTGGGGTGGTCGATCTCCTCCTTCTCTGCAGGAACACAGACCGAGGGGGCTCAGTGCCACTTGCACCCTCAGCAACAACAAGCAGCTGGTGCTGCCAGACCCCACATCACCCTCTCCAGTCCCCAGAGGTGTCACCCCCGGCCCTGGGTCCCCTTCTGCCCCT
The DNA here is from genome assembly GCA_013399855.1 of Oxyruncus cristatus. Taxonomy (NCBI): domain Eukaryota; kingdom Metazoa; phylum Chordata; class Aves; order Passeriformes; family Cotingidae; genus Oxyruncus; species Oxyruncus cristatus. Next base: position 275,039 of record VXAY01004627.1, read on the forward strand.
GCCTCAGCACTGGTCTGAGCTCCCTGCAGCACAGGGAAAGACTCCTGGGGGGTTTTCCGACTCATTAGCCGTGATTAGCAACTTGTTGCCATGTGTCTGTTATTGTAGGGTGGCAAATGCACACTGATGCTGGGCAGTGGTTCCAATGTGCTGGGTCTGGCTGTGACCCCACCAGCTGTGTGCCACCAGGCACCGGGTGCTCGCCCACAGCACCGTAGCCATGGAGCTGGAAGGTGACCCTGGGACGTACAGCCAGGGAGCCCCAGGAAGGCCCCCGTGCCCCCAAAAAGCTGCCTTTGAGGAGCTGCAGTGGGAATAGGGCACTGGGGTGGTGCTGAGCCCCCGCCAGGCCCGGGGCGGCACCGGGCGCCGCAGCCGGGAGTGGAGCCGTGCTCTGCCGCGGGGCACGGCCCCCGCCAAGACATGAAAGAAGAAATTCCTGGAATAAGAAAGTTAATCTCCCACGGGGCCGATCCCGAAAGGCGGCGCTTGGCATCCCCGCCTGCGCCAGGAGCGCAGCCAAGCTGCCGGCCCAGATGTTGGCAGCTGGACGGAGCGTCATGAGACGAGTGCTCGGCGTGACTTAGCTTTCAGAAAGCTGCCGGTTCCTCCAGTCTGGGGCCCGTTTACACACAGTGGAGGGAAGACACCCCAGGAGCTGGGCCCCACCTGTGCTCAGAGCTGTGTCAGGCACAGCCCAAGCAGAGTTTTGTCCCCCAGCCCACCTGGGCTGTCCAGCGAAGCAGTCAGGGCTCCCTGCCCGAGGTTATCCCGGGGTTGGGCTTAAATGAGTCAATGTTGCAACTGGCAGCAGGGAAAACCTTCCCAAACCAGGCAGGGAGGAATCACCATCAGAGGTGGCACCCAGGGGCTCACAGCACCAGGACAGGGGCTCCCGGGTGACGCCCAGCACTGGCCCTTCCCACAGGCTGGCAGTGGGGTCAGAGCCACAGCCTCCTGCCCACCACATCCTCCCAGGATCCAGGCTCTGGTCTCCCTTTGGCACCTCATGCCGCGGCTCCTGCAGTGCAGGGCTCCTGGCCCAGCTCCTGGGGGCCTGGTTAAAGTCCACGGCAAAGCCCCAACCAAAGCCCCCTCCCTCGTGGGTGTTATTTGCTTTTTGCTTAATCTGTCCGCTTTTTCCAGGAAATGGCTCATGCCCTTGAAATTTGAAACACGAACCCAAAGAGACCCAAAGGACCCTGCACAGAGCAGTGCCAGCGCCAGCTCTGACGGCACCAACCACGGGGCCGTGGTGCAATGCGGGCGCTGGTGGCAGGGCCCAGCCAGGGGCACAGGCAGGGATGTTCCTTCCTTCCTCTGCATTTCCATGGGGACACACAAGGAAGAGCTGGGAAGACGATCTGGCACCGGAGGGGACCACAGTGCTGAATTCCTGGCACCTCCACACGCTTCTCCCACACCGTGGAAAGGCAGGACCGGGAGGCACCGGCACTGCCCGCTCTGCCCCCGCAGGGGAAGCCCTCACCGACCCCAGCACAGCCAAACCCCCCTCCTTCCCCCGCCAGACGCCTCCAGAGCATCAAATCTCCCGGCTTAAATAAAACCAGATGCCAATAACATTTTCATAAGGTCATATGAAAATCCGGTGCCTCCAGGCAGCGAGACGGCTCCTGCCAGCGCTCGGGACCCGCAGTCCCCAGCTCGCACACTCCAGCATCCCGCCCTGCCACAGGGATCTCTGCTGTCCTTGGGGTGACTGTCCCCTTGCTAAGTGACACACAGGACCTCAGGGAACCTCTTGCCTGCCTGGGACCAGAAAACTCCTCACACTCGGCAAAAAGACGTGGGAAAAGCAACGTGTGTGGAACCCAGAGCTGCCGCCCTGCCCTTGTGCAGCCCAATCTGCCGCCCCACGCACGGCCACCACCACCCTGGAGGGAGGGAGGGCAGGGGGGGCCCTGCCTGACTGAGCTTTTTAACACTCAGATATGAGTCTGCTCAGTTTGGGAGGGAAGCGGGTGCCAAGGGGATGGGACGGGGTGCTGCCCTGGCTGGCCATGCAGGCCTGCCACCCATCCCGGCAGGAGGAGGATTCCTGCCCAGGCTGTGGATGGGGGACACAAACGAGTCATTCAGCATCGCCTTCAATTAACGGGAGCTGCAAATGAGGTTGGTCACGTGCCGAACTTGTGATTCACAGCCCTGAGCCCGAGGGAGCGGTGAAGGGCTCCGGCTCCACCGCGCGGATCCTGTGGGAGCAGAGCCCGGGGCAGCCAAAGAAATCCCGGGGCTGTGGGTGTGTGTCCCCGGGGAGGTCCAAGTGTCAGAGCTCCAGCCCCGCTCCCCCCTGTGCCACCAGCCCCCTGTGAAGGATCCCATGTGCCTCAAGGGCCAGAAGGGACACATCCACGAGTCTGTGGCCAACAGGGCACATGAGCCATGGTGACCCCAGCACTTCCCGTGTCCCCATCCAGCACCTCCAGTGTCACCTGCGGGGGGTTCTGGCAGGGCCGTGGCAGCGCTGGCTCTTGGGTCCCAGAGCATTGGGCAGGCACTGGCACAGGGAGGGCTGTGCTTGTCTTGCCAAGCACTGGCCCTGGCAGAGCGCGGGGAGCCAGATACGGGGGTGCCCCCGGGCACCTCCTGCCTCAGTGTCCAATGTGGGCCCCATGGAAGGGTGGCTGGGATGCAGGAGAAGGGGGCGAGGGATTCAAATGCAGGTGATGACTCCCTGCAGATGATTCCTTGCCAGGAGCAGCATCCAGCCTGGAGAAACCAGAGAATGGAGGAACCTCCATACCAGGAAACAGGTGGGACGTGGCAACAGCCTCGCCTGCCTGAACCCAGCCTGCCCTCCCTGCCCGTGCGCCGTCTGGCCAGGGCTCAGCCACCGCCGTCCCTCCAGGTCACTGCACGCAGGAAGGAAAAGGGATCTGTCCCAGCTTGCAGAGACCACACGGGATGAGCACAGCTCCCATGGGGTCAGGTTTTCCCAGACATAATCATTTACCCAGCATTAAATCACTCGTCATGTGTGCTGGGGAATACGTCCTCACCTCCTCCTGGCTGCCACACACGGGCTCAGTCACCGCCAGCCAGCGGCTGTGCCGGAAAGCCATGGCTGGGACCTCCTGGAGCCGGCCCTGGCACAGGGCTCTGGCTGAGGAGTGGGATCCTGGAGCCAGACGGAAGCTGGCAGTGCTGGGAGAGGGAGGCAGGGACAGGGCCCGACACAAGGTGCCCAGACCCACAACGACGGAAGAGGGTCTCGGGTCAGGAGAGCAGCCGCCCGCTCTCCCTCGCTTCCTCAGAGCCCCGTCCCGTGGGTGCCGCGGGTCCTGGGCGAGCAGAGAGGCTCTTTGCTGCCGCTGGAGCCGGGAGCCATGTCCAACCCTTCGGAAAGCCCAGCCTCAGCCCAGCCCCCCGATCCCAGCCTCTTCCCTGGAATGCGGAGCCCCCCGGACAGAGCCCCCAGACAAAGTGTTTACTGTACGAGCTGTGCGTTAACCGCTTCCCGGCCGCCGGGAACGCTCCCCAGCACCCGCTCAGCCCCGGGGCCACGGCCACGGCTGGGGGCACCTGCTCCCTACGGCCCTGCCCCCAAATAGGCATTTAATTCCCTTCTGCTGCTCCAGAGGGGACCCAGCAGAGGCCAGGGTGCCCTGGCTGTGCGGGAGCGATGGAGCCTGCGGCTCCCAGCCCCACACTCCCCCCTGGCTCTGGGCTGCTGGAGTGGGTCAGGGACCCACAACTGGGTGTCCCACGAGACCGAGCAATGTCCTGCCCACGTCCCACCGGGCTGCCCGGGACACAGGGGTTCCCAGTGCCCTCTCGCCCGTCCTGCCACCTGTGACACCGCCGGCCATCACGGTGCCCGGTGTGTGACCCGGCTCCCATGGCCACCCACCCATCCCCAGCCAGGCCAAAACACCGCGGGAAGGAAGGGAAAAAATGCAAGTCTGTTTCCTAAAGGCTCTGGGAAAAAATGTTGCATTACACGGGGCACAGCCAAAACCAACAGGGCTTGGCAGAGCGGCGCAGCCCCGGGCCAGGGAGCCCAGACAGCTCCTGCAGGATGTGGGATGAGGACAGACAGGCAGGGCAGGGGGGCTCTGCAATGGACCCCATGCCAAGCACTCCCGGAGAGCTTCTGTCCCTGCTGTCCCTGCAGCTGGAGGGGCCCATCCACAAAGGGCACGTCTCACACTGGGGATACTGGCAGAGCTGCCTTGGACCAGCTGTGCAAGGAGGGAATGGAGGTGGGATCCAGCCCTCGGGGTGGGTAGGGACAGACACTGCTCTAGTCCCTTCTGCCCCACAGGGAGCTCCAGGAGAACCCGTGTGGGGACCCAGGGCCAGGCCAACTCATGGATCATCCCGTAGTGGGATGCTGCTCCCAGCCTACAGGATATGAAAGGGGGAGCACGGCATCCAGACCACAGATGGACCAGGTCCCCACATCCATCCCCCAGGAGAGGCTCCATTCCCACAGTGCGACCTGCACAGCTCTGGGCTGGGTTCCCACCGTTGGCTCCACTCCCAGCCCCCAGCCCCTGCCTGAGCAGCAGGGGGATGGCAGGGGGCCACAATCAACACCTGCAAGAGGGTCCTGGGGCAGACAGTCATAGGCAGAAAAGTACAGGAAGCAGCTCCTCTAGCCCGGCTCTGCCTGCACCCCTCTGCCCTGCCCGGGCAGACACAGCTCCTGGCAGAGCCTGACACAGCACCAGGCCAGACCTGCCTGCGAGGGAAGCAGGTGCCCCGCAGCCTCTTTCCTGTTTCCTCCCGGCAGTGCAGGCAGAGCTCCCGGCAGCATCCCAGGGAAGGGGCAGCGCAGGGGCCTCTGTGCAACAGGAGCTTCCCCAGCAGCTGGGACGTGTCCCCAGGGGCCGTGGGTGTCTGCAGGACTCCAGGCTGCCCCTTGGTCCGGGGGCACGTTGCAGCCAGGGGGGCACAGCAGGTAGTTCCCCACGCCAGCACATGCACTGCCACTTGGCTCCACAGTGGGTGAGGATGGCACAAACGTCAGCCACGTGTACCGGGGCTCCTGCAGCTCTGCTCCCTCCCTAGGATGTGCTCCCTGCATTCCCATCCCTGGGCTGTCCTGTCCCATCCTGCCTCTTAGGGTCATGGAATGGTGTGGGTTGGAAGAGACTTTAAAGACCACCTACTAGACCAGATTGCTCCAAGCCCCATCCCGCCTGCCTTTGAACAATTCCAGGGATGGGACATCCAGAAATACTCTGGGCAACCTGTGCCAGTGCCTCTGCACCCTCACTGGGAAGAATTTCCTCCTATCATCTAATTTAAATCTCCCCTTTTTAGTCAAAACCCTTCCCCTTGCACTGTAACAACCTATCCATGTAAAAGTCACTCTTCATAATTTTTACAAGCTCCCTCTAAGTATGGAGAGGTCCCCGACGAGCCCCGTCCCACAGCCCCAGCTCCTGCAGAGTGAGCAGGGAGAGAACTGGTGCCAACAGGGGGTTGTGCCACTACCACTGTCAGGGAAAAGGACCCCCGGGCACCCACCCCGGGCACCCAACGCGGTCACCCACCCACGGCCGCCGCTCCACCGCCTCACCTGGGGGGTGGAGGCTCTCCTGGATGGCCTCGACGTCGGCCAGGTCGGTGCAGATGCCCTGGCCGTGCATGAGGGTGCGGAGGGGCCGGGGCTCCCCGCGGGGCGGGTAGCAGCGCAGCCCCGCTCCGCAGCGCGCGGTGTACACGCCGCAGGCGGTGCCGCGGGGCAGCGCGCAGGTCGCGCAGCACCCGCAGCCCGGCTCCCGC
>VXAY01004627.1:290067-310061 GCA_013399855.1 Oxyruncus cristatus
CCGCCTCAGCCGCCGCCGCTGCCGCTGCCATGGAGATCGCGCAGCCCCCGACGGCCCTCCGGGTGCGTCCGGCGACCGCCACCGACCCCGTTCCGCGACCCCCGACCCCGCGGGCTTTCGGCTTCCCCCGCCCCATCGCCCCGCTCGGTGTTCCGGGCTTCGCCTTAGCTCCCGCCGGGCCCCCTCAGAGTCTCCCCCAGCCCCCCTCAGCCCTCCGGGGCCCCNCGAACCCTCCTCAGGGTCTCACCGAGCCTTCCGCAACACCTTCCCCCCCCTGCCCCTGGGCTCCCTCAGGTTCTCCCCAAAACCCCCTCAGCGTCTCCCCGAGCCCCTTTCTTCCCCCAGCTCCCCGTTCCTCTGCGTTTTTCCCCATCCCCGTTCTCTCGGGCGTCTCCCCCGGCCTGACCCCTCGTTTCCCCCTCCCCTCACCCCCCACAGCCCGCGGACGAGAACGCCCGGACGCACAAGCCCGATGGCCCCAAGAAGCTCTCGGTGGAGCACATCTACCAGAAGAAGACGCAGCTGGAGCACATCCTGCTCCGGCCGGACACCTACATCGGCTCCGTGGAGCTGGTCACCCAGGTAAGGGGCGGGGAGGGTAGTGTGGCATTAACGGCTATTTACAGAGCTCGAAATATCTACTTATCAGTCACAACCACGTCTGCTTTCCAAACGGGTGGCACAGAAGAGAAGAGGCTGTGCCAAGGGCACTTATGAAGTTCTTCCTTTTTTTTTTTTTTTTTTTTCCAGCAAATGTGGGTTTTTGATGAAGACGTCGGCCTCAACTGCAGAAATGTGACCTTTGTGCCTGGCTTGTACAAAATCTTTGATGAGATTCTGGGTAAGGTGACAGATCTCCCGAGTCAGTGAGTGACGGGTTATTAATGGGGGTTGAATGTCTACAAAACTGGATCTAAACAAAAGAACTTATCAAGAACTCATTAGCCCTACTTAATAGCAAGCCATTCATGGGAAACAAGAAAAAACACCCCAATTTCAAAAATCCAGTTACAAACCTGATTTCATTCAGCCCAGACTTCTCCCTTTTGGTTGGACTCGATGCCCTCAGAGGTCATTTCCGACCTGAATAATTCTGTGACAACTTGTAGAACTCCTCTTCGCAATTCACAAAGTATTTTCATGCCAAGATGATTATTAGTGACTTTGCATTGATCTTTTGTGTTCATTCTACTGAAACCCTTCATAGTGAGAATGTAATAAAGTAACAATGTTCTCTTTCTAGTCAACGCCGCGGACAACAAGCAGAGGGATAAAAACATGTCGTGCATTAAAGTCACAATTGACGTGTAAGTTTTATTTCATTGTTGTTTTTTGCCTCCAGTTGTTCTGCAAAGCTGGGGTGGCACTGCAGGGGCTGATCTGAGTTACCCCAAATTTAATCCACTAGCTGTGAAAGCCTTTCTCTTTGCTCAGTCCCCTGGTCTCTTACGGAGGGCTGACAGGGCAAATGGCTGCTTTTTTCTTGCTGCTGTTTTCCATCTTTTCCTGCCTTTTTGTCCTGATTGAGCACAGACAGAGGGTTTTGTGTGTGTCCTTTTCCGAGCAGATCTGGGGATTTCTGTGTTGCCTGTCCCCCCTCTGCTGGCAGCTGCTGCACTTGCTGAGCACAGATTTGCTCCCGATGAAATGGTGCCTTTCCCCAGAGCCTTTCTATAACTTGCTTCACAACTCAGTCATTTGCAGCCTTAAAAACACGCTTTTTGTGTTGGGTTTTTTTTGGGTTTTTTTTGGTTTTTTTCCCCTAGAGAGAATAACACAATCAGTGTGTGGAATAACGGGAAAGGTATCCCAGTTGTTGAGCACAAAGTGGAGAAGGTCTATGTGCCTGCTCTGATCTTTGGACAGCTGCTGACATCCAGCAACTACGATGACAACGAGAAGAAAGTCACAGGTGGGGAAGAAGTTGCATTCTGAGCTTGTAGAACGTTGTTGCTTGTTGACAGTTGCCTTTGGATTGTGCTGAAGTGACCAAACTCCTGTTGGTCTGGGATTCTTTTAGATATTTTTGGACAAAGACAGTAACACAGGTCTGTGTTCCTTCTAATTACAGGGGGGAGGAATGGTTATGGAGCCAAACTGTGCAACATATTCAGCACGAAATTTACTGTGGAAACTGGATGTCGTGAATACAAAAAGTTGTTCAAGCAGGTAAGAGCATTTCTCATTTCAGGGAGATTATACCTGAGGTTTTCAGGTGAGACCCTCAGGTTTTGTTTCGAAAATCTAGGCACACCTTGCATTCAGGGCACCGTGTGTAGAGTAAATTTGACCCACCAAATGTAACTCAGAGGAACAATGAAATTAGCAGACAACATCAAAATCTGGTTTTCAACCAGCGTTTTTGTTAAATTTGGAAGTGTCTAAAACTCAAACCAGTTTACTGCTTTTAAAAACTACGGTAGTTACTTGCATGTGCTTGACTTGCAACTCACAAAAGCTCCTTTCCTCAGACCTGGACAGACAACATGGGAAAGGCTGGAGAAATGAAGCTGAAATACTTTGATGGAGACGATTACACCTGTGTCACTTTCCAACCTGATCTGTCCAAATTCAAAATGACAGTTCTGGATAAGGACATCGTAGCGCTGATGTCTCGAAGAGTATATGACATTGCTGGGTCCACAAAGGATGTCAAAGTTTTCCTGAATGGACAGAGGCTGCCTGTAAGTGACCATTGAAAAGAAACACGAACATCTGCATTTCTCGTGCCGTTTAACCAGTGAGTTTGTGTTGAAGCCATTAATGTCATCTCACACAGCAAAGGAGGGCTTTCTGCACCCACTTTGCAGGAGGATGTGCATTAAGTATTTATGGGAGCTGTTATCAACCAGTTGTCTGCTCTCATCCGTGTGCAGGTGAAAGGATTCCGCAGCTATGTGGACCTCTATCTGAAGGATAAGGTCGATGAAACTGGGAATGCACTTAAGGTTATCCACGAGGAAGTCAATTCCCGGTGGGAAGTGTGTTTGACTTTGAGTGAGAAAGGCTTCCAGCAAGTCAGCTTCGTCAACAGCATTGCCACCACAAAGGTAACCTCTCCGTGTGCCTAGTCAGGCCAGTGCCGTATTCTTCAACATTAATAATATTGGCTGTTTCTAAGTGTATGTATCACAGTGAAAAACAGTTAATGTTGCAAGGACCACGCTGAAAGTTTTCAGTAGGGTTTTGTGGGGTTTAGTGGCCTCACCCTGCGTCGTTTGTCCTGTTTCCCTTAGGGTGGCAGGCACGTTGATTACGTAGCTGACCAGATCGTGACCAAACTCATTGACGTTGTGAAAAAGAAGAACAAAAATGGAGTTGGGGTGAAGCCTTTCCAGGTACGGCGTCAGAATTTCCCCAGTGGGAAACACAGCTCGAGCGTTGCTGCAAATTGTAACTCCAGCTTAATGCTTAACGTAATGTGTTGATTTGATTAATAACACATTTCCATTGTACAGGCAGAAGATATAAGATTGCTGATTATAGAGGTCTCACATTGTCCAGTTTAGGCCAATTCTCTTTGCTTTGCTGATGTATTTTTTAATCACTCTTAAGTATATGCACTAAAACCCGGTAGCTGTTAGAAAACACCCATTTAGGCTGAGAGATGCCAATACCTTGAGATCCCAAATCGTTTAACGTTGTTCGTGAATGTTCATTAGCTGTCCAAAATTCTTTCAGGACATTTAGGAAAATTCCAAACCCCACAGTGATAACTGAGTCTTTCCTCACTGTGTGACTGATGGGTGAGCTGAGCCCGTGCAGTGTGTGACCCTCGTTGCATTTAACTGCAGGTGAAGAACCACATGTGGATTTTCGTGAATGCCTTAATTGAAAACCCAACCTTCGACTCTCAGACTAAGGAGAACATGACTCTGCAGGCAAAGAGCTTTGGGTCCACCTGTAAACTGAGTGAGAAATTCATTAAGGGTGTAAGTACTGACACCCAGGGACAACCAGGGTGTCTGTAAAACTCTGTAGCAAAACGTTCCCTCGTTGTTGCGGCTTTTCCCACAGCTGTTTGGGCCTGGGTTTTGTATTGCAGGCAGTTGGCTGTGGCATTGTCGAAAGTATCCTAAACTGGGTAAAATTTAAAGCTCAGAGCCAGCTGAATAAGAAATGTTGCTCTGTGAAACACTCCAAGATTAAGGGTGTCCCTAAACTGGATGATGCCAACGATGCTGGTAAGCGCTTGACATCCTTTGTAACCAAGTCGTTCAGAAACAGTTAAAACTTGTTCGTTAAATGAAAGATTTGTCCCCTAAGGAAAAGTGAGAAAACCTGTAATTATAGTTTTACCCCCATTTTATGGTCCTGTTTACTATGTTTATCCCCGTTTCTGCGTGCAGTGCAACAAAACCTGTGTTAGAAGGTATTTATCATTCAGTTGTGAGTGTGCAGGCTTCGATTTCACTTCTTAATTAGAAAACTGACTCGAATGTCTTCTATTTTAGGCAGCAAGAATTCTCTAGATTGTACACTGATCCTGACTGAGGGAGATTCAGCCAAAACTTTGGCTGTCTCTGGCCTGGGAGTGATTGGCAGAGACAAATATGGAGTGTTTCCTCTTCGTGGGAAAATGCTCAACGTCAGAGAAGCTTCTCATAAGCAGGTTGGGTGGAAAATGGTTACAGTTACGTGTTGGAAGGTGTGGTGTGATTTGTGTAACCAGTTGGTGCAGCTGCACCCCTGGAGCACTGGAACTCCAAGGTGAAGTGTCTTAAACAAGGTGAGAGTCTGCTCTCACCTTGAGCCTGCCTCGCTGGTTAAGTGGGAATATTGATTGACTTTTGGTGTTTTGCCCGAGGGGATAATGTTTGTGTTGTGGACTGGAAAATGTTTGGAATGATCTGGAGTAATTTAACCACCAAAAACAATAAGTTTCTAAACAGCAAAAAAGCACCAATAAGACAGAACTCGGCCAACGATTCACTTGCGGATAATTTTGTACTTTCTTGAGCTCCGTTTTGTGTCTGAAAGACAAGTTTTTATTCTCTGTGATGTCTTTCAGATTATGGAAAACGCCGAAATCAACAACATCATCAAGATTGTGGGTTTGCAGTATAAAAAGAACTATGAAGATCAAGAATCTTTGAAAACTCTTCGCTATGGAAAGATCATGATCATGACAGATCAGGTTAGGTTCGTTTAAACTGAAAATTGGGAGAAGATAATAATTAACACTTAAATGAAGAGAAAAGAAGAAAATCATGCTTTTCTCCCACTGTTGTACCTAATTCTCTGCGTTTGTTCCTTTTTCTCATTCTGTATTTTTAGTGGGTCAGAATGTCATTTCAGCCACAAAACAAAAAAGTAGAGGGGGGACTGACATCACCAAACAGCTAAAGTCTGCTGACTCAAGGTCCTTGAGCAGTCCTTGACACCTTTTTCCACCAAAAATCTGCCTTTTTGGTTTCTCTCAATTTTCAGCAGTTAAACAACACGTGGTCACCTTTTTAGAAGTGAGTTAATAGGGTCCGTTAGGTGGAATTATAGAACCATTTGCTATTAAGCCAACAATTGTCAATCCCACCGTGCCCCTGATAAAATACGGCTTTTCCTTTTTAATTCAGGATCAGGATGGATCACACATCAAAGGTTTGCTGATTAATTTCATCCATCACAACTGGCCATCTCTTATAAGACACAACTTTTTGGAAGAATTCATTACTCCCATCATAAAGGTGAGGCTTGGGGGATGATCAGGTGAATGAGTGAGGATTCACTGCTCTGAATCTGCCTCTCATTTCACAGTTAAAATATTTCTCTATCTCAGGCCTCTAAAAACAAAGAAGAAATTGCATTCTACAGCATTCCTGAGTTTGAAGAATGGAAAAGCAGTACACAGAACTACAACTCATGGAAAATCAAGTACTACAAAGGTTTGTGAAAAGTTAATATAGTGAAATTCAGTGGTCCAAGTCAGAGCATTGATGATTCAAGTCAGTCCTGCTTTGCAGAAAGGTTTGGATCGGGTGTGTTCTGTGTCTCTTCCCTCCTAAGATACTCCAATTACATTTCAGATATCTACCTGAGTTACAGACAAAATGCAGAAGTCCTCCAGACAAAATCCAAAAGTGCCACTGCTCACTGAATTGTAATTCTTATGACTTTTGTGATCCATCTCGTTCTGAAGCAACTGAAGTTTTCAGAAAGTCATCTTCATGCTGTCTCCATTCACGTGACACATCACAGAAACTGGGCATAGCAAAATATTTCTTTGAGCTGCAACTTAATTTAGGCAAAAAGTCGTTGAGATTAACTCTCCTGTCCCTGCAGGTTTGGGTACCAGCACATCGAAGGAGGCCAAAGAATACTTTGCAGATATGGCAAGACACCGAATTGGCTTCAAATATTCTGGCCCTGAAGATGATGCTGCGATCACCCTGGTAACTAACACTTGATTTAATTGCTGCCTTACTACCTTTGGTATTTCACCTTGTAGAGTGCTCTGTATTTTCCCTTAAAATGCTCTTGGAGGCCCGTGGGCTGGAGACAATCTCTGTGTTACCAAGGCTACGGATTTAGTCGAACCAGGAGCAGCAAATCTGCCCCTGGACCTCAGGCCAAGAGTAGCCTTTTAATGATGGGCTTTAAATATAGCTCAGAACAAACTAATCACTACAAACCAATTGACATTTTCAGGCACAATAGTAAATATTTCTCTAACATTTTTCTGCGTATTCTGCTGCAGTTTGCTCCAACTTAGATCTCCCCTTTTCCCCCCAGTGCAAAACAGTGGATTAAAACAGTCCTGGTTTCTGTGAACTTCACCTAAGGGAGTCCTTGACTCAAACATTCAGAGCTGTTGGGCAATGCCAAAAAATCACGTTTTTCCCCAAAATATTAATTTCTCCCCAAATCTGCTTTAGTTTTCTGCTAATATATTAAAACCCCATACATTTAGAACTAACTACCCTGTCTCCTACAGACTGGTGGAAATTATGCTTTTAATATGTTTAGCTACAAGAAACCTTTTATTGCACTTCTTGGGCTCTTAAGCCAGCCTGTTTAGCACGTTATTCTCCTGGGCAAGCTCTCCCTTTCTTTTTCTCAACCGATCCAACAGTGCACAGCCACAGAACGTTCTAGAATCGAGCTACTTTTCCTTTTGTAACACCCAGGCCTTTAGCAAGAAGAAGATAGAAGAGCGAAAGGAGTGGCTGACTAATTTCATGGAGGATAGGAGACAACGGAAGCTGCACGGTCTGCCAGAGGTAAAAGGTTTATGTTCACAAGGAAACTGGTTCCCAGTCTCTGCCTGGGGGCTGTTCTCTGCTTCATCCCGGCACTGCACACGGCGCAGTCACTGAGTCAGGCCCGGATTAGAGGACGTTGAAAATGTGTCAGGGTTTTGCAGAGCGGCTTCTTCTCTGCCCTTGTCAGTGTAGCCCCATTGTTAATTATCCAACGGTTAATTTCATTTTGGGCTCTTAGCTTTCAAATTACTTTCTCGACAGGGAAACGGTAGCTCGAGCCGGACCAGATGAAGACTTTATTTCCCAAAAAATGGGCCTGCCTCGTGGCAAATGTTTCCCTTTGCCATGCCAGGAGTGTCAGCACTCGAGCTGTATTTAGCTGGTCTTAAAAGAGTTCCCATTTCAGTGAAACGAGCCAAGAGCAGATTAGGCCCTGTTAAATTAAGTCAATCTTCCACCTGATTTTCTCAGGAATATCTGTATGGGAAAAACACCAGTTACCTGACATACAACGACTTCATCAACAAGGAGTTAGTGCTGTTCTCCAACTCGGATAATGAGAGATCAATCCCGTCACTGGTTGATGGTAAGTGATTTCAAGGTAGTGATTGTGCCTGGTGTGTCCCCAGAACTTAATAAATGGGTCTTCCATGTCCTGTCAGAGTCAGGGAACCCGCTGAGTATCAGGATCAGTGTCCTGAAGCCTATTTTCTGTTGTCCAACCTTTTTTCAACTTTGGATTAGATGTCTTGCCCATTTTGTAGCATATTACTGCAAGTACCTTACTCACCTGGTGCAGGATCTCTGGGTGCATAAGTAGTTCTTGCGTCTCTAGAGAGCAGAAGCCGAGTGAAACACACCACGTGTTCTAACCACGATGTCTTTTCTTTTTTATACAGGTTTGAAGCCAGGTCAGAGGAAGGTTTTATTCACCTGTTTCAAGCGAAACGATAAGCGGGAGGTGAAGGTTGCTCAGCTGGCTGGCTCCGTGGCTGAGATGTCCTCATACCATCACGGTGAGGTAAGGACCTGCCTGGGCCTGCAGAACACTTCAAAATGAAAGACAAAAAGCCCTTCTGTTGGCGTGACAGTGGCGATGCCTCTAAAGCAGAATTAGGTGTCTGAGTGTGAGCAGCAAGTTGGAGTGGCTGTTTCAGCTGCTATTAATGCTCCAGAATTAATTTAATCTGAGGTTGGTCACTCTGCCTGCCCTGCCTGGATTTCATGGGAGCACAGTTCGTTCCAAAAGTAGAACAAGAAAAACCCGCTTTTTTGGGGATGGATCAAGGCAGAAGTTAATAACCTTTCTGCCTGGGCCAGGAGAAGTTAAGCACTAAAACAAGGTTCCCTGTGGAGACCAACAGAATCTTTCACTGGAGGTTTCAGAGCAGGTAGATAGCAGTTGAGCCTTGGGTCACTAGAACATTGCTAGTCGCCCTGAAGCATTCTGCATGCTCAGCTTTGCACCTTCCTTCGTTCCAGGCCGCCCTGATGATGACCATCATTAACTTGGCTCAGAACTTCGTGGGCAGCAACAACCTCAACCTGCTCCAGCCCATCGGTCAGTTTGGCACACGGCTGCACGGGGGGAAGGACTCTGCCAGCCCTCGATACATCTTCACCATGCTCAGGTCAGCATTACAGAGTTCTTACTGCCTGAAAGATTCTTAGCAGGACCCGATTTTACAGAAATCAGACTGAAAATGGAATTGACTTTTTCCCTTTAAAGCTTTGGGCTGCTTGCGTGCCCAGGGTAGCAGCAATTGAAGTGAGATCTGGGTGCTAGACTCAGAAGCTTGGTTATCAGGGCAGAGAATATGGAAGTGGAAGCAGAAACAAAAAAATGCAGGAAGTTTCTTTTTGCCTGGCAGTCGTGTTCTGTAACGAGAATTTGGGCTTGAATTCCCTTCTCCATTCCAGTCCCCTGGCACGGCGGGTGTTCCCACCGATGGACGACAACATCCTGAGGTTCCTCTATGATGACAACCAGCGTGTGGAGCCAGAGTGGTACATGCCCATCATCCCAATGGTGCTGATCAACGGGGCTGAAGGGATTGGTACTGGCTGGGCCTGTAAGATCCCCAACTTCGACATCAGGGAAGTTGTGAATAACATCCGTCGGCTGATGGATGGAGAAGAGCCATTGCCAATGGTAAATAACGTAATTAAAAAGCAAATGTCTCGCTCGTTGGTTTATCGAGCTCATATTGAGCCTTTGACGGGAATGCTTGAAAACAGAAGCATCCACACAAGGCTGAATCCAGTGTTTGTTCTGCTCAGCTTCCCAGTTACAAGAATTTCAAAGGCACTATAGACGAGCTGGGGCCTAATCAGTACGTGATTAGTGGTGAAGTGTCCATCCTTGATTCAACAACCATCGAGATCACTGAGCTGCCTGTCAGAACGTGGACACAGGTAAGAGACAGGGAGTTTGCCCTGGGAATGTATAGTTTGCCCTGCAAAGCAAAAAGGGGTAGGTGGGGCTTGGGTCTGACTTTGTGTCTTTTCTCAGACTTACAAAGAGCAGGTTCTGGAGCCGATGTTGAACGGGACTGAGAAGACCCCCCCTCTAATCACAGACTATAAAGAATATCACACAGACACCACGGTGAAGTTCGTCGTGAAGATGGCTGAGGAAAAACTAGCAGAAGCCGAAGCTGTGGGGCTGCATAAGGTCTTCAAACTCCAGACAAGTTTAACATGCAACTCCATGGTATGTGACAGATTTTGCTGAAGGAATTTCTTGGTTTAACTCAGACTCTGTGGACAGCTGCAGTCGTTGCGTGAAACAAAAATCCTCTTTGGCAGTAACCTATTCCCTTCGATTTTTCTGCTGTTACTGGTTTTAAATCAGCTTTCAAAGGTCAAGAGCCTGGCTTGGGCAGGGGCCCAGAGCGGATGGTTTGCCTGAAGGAGGCAAAGTGATCTGAAATCACAGTTCGCAGAGCCCTTTGAGCCAGCAGCACGGGCACTGAGCATCCGGCTCCTGACAACGTGTGAAGCTGGATGCAAGATGTTAGTCCTGCACAGAGCCTTAAGATTGAAGTAACCTTAACCCTGCTGCGGGTACTCAAGAACGCTGAAATTCTAAAATTGTCCCTGCTGCTGCGCTCACAAACTGAAGTAGTTTCTGGAGTAACACCGAGATTTGATAATTCGTCAGTTAGTTATTCAGTGATATCATCACACCTTGTGTTACGGTTAATTTTCAGTGGGTTTGGAATCAGTTTTATCATCGTAACGCCCGTGGTCCCTCGTTTTCCTCCAGGTTCTCTTTGACCACGTCGGCTTTCTCAAGAAGTACGACTCTCCCCAGGATATTCTTAAGGAATTCTTTGAACTCCGGCTCCGATATTACGGTTTGAGGAAGGAATGGCTTATTGGGATGCTGGGTGCTGAGTCTGCAAAGCTGAGCAACCAGGCCCGCTTCATCCTGGAGAAAATAGATGGCAAAATCGTGATCGGTGGGTGTTGGTGACTGGGATTGTGAACTGGGAGAACTGGGTGCCCCCTTGAGCTCTGTCAGCACCCCCTCAGCCTCGGGCTGGCTCTTACAAACCACACCAGAGCTTATCTCTGTTCCAGTGACATGCAAGAGGAAAATGCTTCCCAGAGTATCCTTGGTCTGTGTGTTACACTCACACTGATGACAAACGGGAGACTCGTGCAGCTTTCCTGCTCTGTGTGTGACGGTTTTTTGAGAGCAGAATTGTTTTAATAATTTAGCAATAATTTCTATCTATTTCTGACTCGGTAGCAGTAAGAGTTAATTATGTATGGTGTTAGAAAGGGGCGGTGTTTGCTGTGAAATGCATTCTTAAGAACCCGTATCTCTGTCCGTTATCTTCGTGAACCTCTGCAAAAATACTCCAAATCACGTTCTCAGTGGACTGGGGGTCCAGACTTAGAAGATACCCAAGTAGCAGCATCTGAGAATCATGAGCTAGAAAAAGAAGCAGATCTTTGTTCCCAGCGTTCACATTTTCCAATCCACTTTTCCCCCTCGGTGTAAGAGACGGGCTGTGTTCCTCTGCCTTCACGGAGGATGCGGCCAGACAACGTGTCATAAGATGCTTTGTGGTTTGTGTCTGAAGGCAACCCAGTAATCCCAGCAGCCGAGTCTGTCTGACTGAGCTCAGGAAGAGAAATAATTCCCTTGAAATGCATTTTCTTGGGTTTTTCTAATAAGTAGTTCCGAGGCTGCCGGAGCTGCTTTCATTTGTATTTGTGTCTCATAGTTGATTGCTTCTGATACCTTAAAAAGGAGCAAATTCCAGCTGAAGCATTTCCAGTGGCTGGGCACTTAGAGCATAAATTTCCCAGGTGATGTCTAATGAGGTGCAAGCTATGCTAAGCTACCAGGTTTTTTTTCTCCACCTGCCTGTTGTCATGAAACCTGTTTTATACCATCACACCTTTTTTTCCCAAGTTCAAAAAGTACTTAAAGCAGGGGAAATGCTTATAAGGAAACAAAGAAAAATATTTACAGTGCTCTGGCAGGTACAGGACCAATGCTACCCTGACAAATCACCTCCTAAGTAGGAGCTTTTCGGGTGTTATTCAGGCTCTTCCACATATCCCAGCTGTGATGAGGAAAGGCTGGTTTGAAATCCTGTGGGATGCAGGGACCCAAACCTAAAGCTCATCTGTCGCTCCTGACAGCAAGTGGTAGTCGTTGAGTGACAATCCTGAAATGTCTGTTTGCAGAAAACAAACCCAAGAAAGAGCTGATTCAAGTTCTTATCCAGAGAGGGTACGAGTCTGACCCGGTGAAGGCTTGGAAGGAGTCGCAAAACACGGTAATGCCTCAGTCATCAGTACCCCCCAACTGGCTCTGAGGCTTCAGAACCCACACAGAGGCCTGAGGTCCTTTTCTGTCTGCAGGATTCAATAGCCCTACCCTCGTGTGTCCGGGTATTTGTTGACAATGTTTCAAATCCATGCTCAGGAAGAAGAGGAGGAAGAGGAGGACGAGAGTGACAAAGAATCAGCTGCAGCTTCTGGCCCAGACTTCAACTACCTGCTGAACATGCCCCTGTGGTATCTGACCAAGGAGAAGAAAGATGAACTCTGCAAACAGAGGGATAACAAAGTATGTGCCTTCCTTTGCTTTTTAAAAGCATTATATTTTTATATAGATAGGTAGATAATTTGTTATATATTTATTTTTTTGGGTGGTGGATTGAAATATGTGACTGAGGATTATCATCTGTGATTCCCTTTAGCAAAAGGAGCTGGAAAACCTGAAGCGCAAGAGTTCCTCTGACCTGTGGAAGGAAGACCTCGCTGCCTTCATTGAGGAACTCGATGTATGTCGATGCTCAGTGCAGATGACCCACTCCCTCACCTTATCCACCAGCTCTTCGTTGACTTTTGGGGGTTTTTTTGTGTTATTTTGTGCTCCCCTCTGCAGGCAGTGGAGGCCAAGCAAGCTCAGGATGAGATGGCAGGGGTTGCTGGCAAACCTCTGAAGGTGAAAGGAGGGAAAGCCAAGGTGAAGAAGGCCCAACTGCCAGAAGTAATGCCATCCCCTCACGGCGTCAGGGTTGTTCCTCGGATCACTGCCGAGATGAAGGCAGAGGCAGAGAAGAAGAAAACTAAAAAGAAGATAAAGGTACAAAGGAACATTCCAAGTGCTCGGTCTTTCTTTACATTTTCTTCAATACAGTCCTAAAAGAATGCAAGTCCTTGTTAGCTGGACTTGTCCTGCTGAAGCAGCTGTTCAAGGAGAGGGACGGAACCTTTAGGACCTGGGGAGCACTGGGAAAGGGGGTGTCAGTCTAAAGGAGAACAATTCACTAATGCATCAGGAGAAGGCTTAGAGCGAAATCTTTTGACACATCACGGTGTCAGGGGTGGGTTGGTAGCTCAGAAATGGAGAGGCAGGTGCAAACATGGTGTTGTTCCAGGTATCTTGGGAATTTGATAAACCCTTTAGCAGGCAGAAAGCACAGCCAGTAAATTCCCTTCTCCAGAACAGCCTTTGCATTCCCAGCAATGCTTTCAGCCACTTAATGCCATCATTGTTCTCCATATCAGGGAGATGAAGAAGATTCTACTCTTTTTATAGAACTAGTTGAAATTGTGCCGTTCAGCCATTTCCAGCAGAGAAAACTAACCCACCCCCTCACCTGTTTGGCCCTGGAAACCTTTCCTCCACATGGTTCCACCCCACAGTTTTTCCAAATAACTTTCACTGTTGTTTTTATCCCACCCTGTCCAGTTCTGCATCCTCATCTTCCCCCGGGGCCCTCCCACAGTGGCAGGACCGGAGCGCGCAGGAGCGGGGCCAGAGTTCCTGTTTTTGTTCATGTGGGGTTTTGCCTTTCTAGTCACCTGATTTGGGGACAGATTCCTGTCTGATTTGCAGATCCTGTCTGTAGTCAGTTCTACACACAGTTTGCTTCACAGACTCAGGTTCCTTGTATCACTAACTTTTACACGTCTAAAATAAGCAGTTCCTTCCTCCATCACCCCGCGTGCCTCCTCTCCGGGAGCTGACTCACTGTTTGGTATCTGCCTCTGCAGAGTGAAAAATCTGAATTCGACGAGAATCAGGATGAAAACACATCCGGAGAGAAGGAGTCTTCAGGCCTGAAGCAGAGATTAGCACAGAAGCTGAAGACTGAGCAAGGTAATAAATGCTTTGATGTCATTCCCTCAGTAGAAAGGGAGGGGAAGGGTTGTCGATTTGGTTATCTGACCTCTTCCTGAAGGTGGTGAGCAACACCTGGGATCAGGAGTTTTGGAAAAACTGGGGGAGAAAGAGATCCTGTATAACAGTCAAGCGGGATAGATTCCTATTTCTCCTTGTTTAAGCCAGAATCCTCTGGTTTTCTTGTATTTCTAAGCTGAGCTTGAACTGCTGATCCTGAAGTACACATGGAAGCTTGCTGGCTCATCCTGCCTCCCGCTATTTTTCAGGAGCTAAGAGACAGGCCACTCTACCCTTCAAACCAATAAAGAAAACCAAGAAACGAAACCCTTGGTCTGACTCAGGGTCTGATTCAGAGTCTGATTTTGAAGCACCTCCTCAAAGGGAGCGAGTGGTTCGTCAGGCAGCAGGTGAGTGAGGACACGGCTGCAGAGCAGGATAATCCGTGGAGGAGAAAATGGAACAGACTATTTAGGGAGCTCCCAGAGCCTCAGATCACATTCAGAAATCATTTTTAAAAGGCTTTTTGTTTTACTGTCTAAAACAATTAAATATTTCTGCCATTTGTGCACATATTCAAGGAAAAGCAGAAACGGGCATCTAGAGCAATATGGTTATTTGGTTTAATTACACAACCGTCTTGGCAAATTAAATGTGTTGTGGGTGAGGTTGGAAGACTCCAAATGACAGAACACACTTGTCATTTGGAGTCTTCTCCCTGGCAGTCTCAGCATCTGCTTGTTTTTATTCAGATCTTTATTTTTTAATAACTGCAGCTAAAATATTGAAAAAGAAACTGAGCCGCGTGTTGCCAAATGTGTAAAATAACACATCTGTGTCCTTCCATCAGCCAAAGTCAAGACCATGGTCATTTCGGACTCAAATCCCTCCAGCTCTGATGAGGAGTCTGAGTTCCAGGGTGACAGTGCAAGCAGCTCTGAATCGGATACAAACTCCAAGGAAAAGCCTCCTCCCAAGCCCAGAGCTGCTCCCCAGTGAGTATTTCTCCACAACCACTGAAGATTAGCTGTGCTTAACGCTACACATGAATTCCTGGCTCTGGTGATTTGTTTTTTTTCAGTGCACCTATTTAGTGCCTCATAAATTGAAAAAAATACTTGGGGTTTGTTTTCCAGGGAAAACACTGAAAAAGCAGCGAAAGCTCCCAAGAAAAAGGCAGAGCCAAGTGCTGTCCCCAGTGAGTGCGAGACCTCTAAACCTGTGGGTTGTCCTAAAATCCCTTGGGAGTGCACAGGGGGGCAGCAGGGCGGGGGACAGTTTGGGTGTTTCAGACTGACTTTGTGCTCCCTGTTTCCAGTTCAAGTCCCAGATGCCACTGATGACAACGTGGGCCAGGCTCCCGCTGCTCCCTCTGTCCCAGTGCCGGGCCCCAAGGCCGGGCCCAAAAAACCTGCTGCAGCCAAGAAGGCCGGAGCCACCAAGGGTAAGGGCAGCTCAGCAACATCATTTCTGGAGCACAATTATAATTCCTGTGGGAAACGATCCGAGTGATTTCGCTCGGCGCTCCAGGGCCTGAGCAACTGGAGTTCTCATTTCAGCAAAGATCTGAGGTTTGTGGCAGAGGTTCTCTGGTTGTTGTCATGTTTAAGGGGTCTGTTTCCAAACATATCATGTTCTAGTTCATGTTGGACATGCTTGGAGGGAGGGAGTCTTAGTTTGGGAACAGGAAAAGTGAATGCTTCCTACAGGGCTATGTAATACTTGGCAGGGATAATCCGGGTGGAATTTGTGTCTTGCAGTCTATGTCTTACTTTGTGTCTTTTTGGGAAGAAAGCGGCCAGGGAGCTTCCCAAGAGGCAGGAAAGCTTTTTGGGGTACTTTGATGTATCCAGTGCTGGCTCCAGCTCGTCCTCCTCTGGCATTTGACTTGGGTTTGTTTTTAACTCAACTGCCCAAACTTTGTCAGGTTCTGACGCTGTTTTGCATATTCCAAATGGAATCAACTGGGTGTTGATCCCAGCAGGAAAATAGCGTGTTACTTCCACTCCTAAACTGAGAAAGCCTGTTATCCCTCAGAAATGAGCTGAACTGGGAGATGTGCTTCAAGATGCTCTTAAAAAATGTCAAAGTATAGGTAAGAAAGAATCCCCAAGTGAGTGTTTGGGAAAATTCCCTCTTCCCTGTGCGGGACTTTGAAGGTCTGAGACGGGCTTACAGGTCCTTGAGAGTCCACAACTTTTCAGTCTGAAATAGTCTGTAAATTGCTTCGGGGACCTTTTTATTTGATCCTCTAAACGTAGCAGAACCGAGCAGATAAACAGCCCCATTCCTCAGCGTCGGAGGAAGGGAGATCTTTCTAGAAACCCCGGCCTCAAACGGAGGCGGCCTGCGCGCTGACCCCTCGGCGGCGCAGAGCCTGTTTGTGTTGGAAGTAATTCCCAAGCTGGGAATGAGAGAGGAGAGGAGCGGAGCGGGGATTTAACGCCGCGTTCTGTTCCAGAGAACCAGCCCTCCATCATGGACATCCTGGCCAAGAAAAAGGCTGCGCCCAAGCCAGCGGCGAAGGAGGGACCCAAAGGCGACAAGGCCAAGGGGAGGAAGGTCATGAAGAGGCAGCCGAGCTCCTTGGATTCGGATTCCGATCTGGATTTTGGCTCGAAGCCATCCAAATCCGTGGCGTCAAAGGTTTGTGCCCTGCACCCGCCAGTGCCGGGGGATCCGCAGGGAGTGGGGTCGGTTCTGGCAGGAAAAACCGGTGGAGGTTAAACCTCTACCTGCCTGTGGGAACAGGGTGGTCACAGAATCATGGAATCTCCTGAGCTGGAAGGGACCCCCAAGGATCGAGTCCAACCCCTGGCCCTGCCCAAGACACCCCAACAATCCCACCCTGTCCCTGAGAGCATTGTCCAAACCCTCCTTGAGCCCTGGCGGCCTTGGGACCGTGACACTGCCCTGCGGAGCCTGTTCAGTGCCCAACCACCCCCTGGGGGAAGAACCTTTCCCTAGTAAGGGCCAGACACCCGGGATCCACCACCCCAAACACCCACTGTACCCGTGGCACAGCAGGCATGTGATGCTCGCTGTTCCCTGGGGATGCTCGGATCCATGACTCCTTCCCTGCCTTCCCTGCAGAAATCCAAGCTGCAGGACGACACCTTCACCGTTGACCCCGGTGCCAGCAGCCCCGTAGCCCAGCCCCAGGCCAGGCCTGGCCGTGCCAAAAAGCCCGTCCAGTACCTGGAGGACTCCTCGGAGGATGACATGTTCTGAGGTTTTAGGACAATTTTAAGCTCCTGACCCCCAGCAGAGCCCTGGAGCTCCCGCCAGCGCCCACCTCAGCCTAGGAAATCATCTCCAAATACAAGCTGCTCCAAAAATGTTCATTCCAGGTGAACACAGCTCGTTTTTTCTTGGGTTTAAATAATTTAGGTTTGTTGAAACAGGAACATCCCCTTTTTTGTGAACACTGGAGCCACGTGCCCAGCGAGTGCTGTCGCACTTCCCTCTTCCCTGTTATTTGACACTTTGTGGTCGTTTAGTGTTAAAGTTGACTTCAGAACCTGCCAATTTTTTTAAAATTGATGCAACCCTCATGAAATATCTTAGAAGTTTGTATATTTTAGTATTTTCACTCCACCACCCAACACAGGTGAGCTGGAGCCATTTTTCCAGCACTTCTCCATGTAAATATTTTCTGTGTTTTTCTTTGTTGTCCTGAGTGTGTCTTTCTTAATATCTGTCTAATAAAAGTGTTTGTACTGATTTTCTTCACTGAATTTGGGTGTTTGTTTTTAGGAAAATAACCACTGCAGAGCTTGTGCTCCAGCCCTCCCGCTGCCAGAGCACAGGGTTTGGCACGAGCCCTGGGGGTGTTGGGCTGGTTGGCCACTTCCCCACTGGTTGTGGCCCCTGTGGCTCCACAGCCAAATTCCTGTGAACACCCCTGTGGTCCCCAGCACGGGGGAGAGCTGCTGGCCCAGAGTAGCTGTGGCTGCCCCTGGATCCCTGAAGTGTCCAAGGCCAGGTTGGACGGGGCTTGGAGCAGCCTGGGCTAGTGGAAGGTGTCCCTGCCCATGGCAGGGGGTGGGACTGGTTGGGCTTTAAGGTCCCTTCCAATCCAAACCCATTCCATGATTCCATGAAGCCCCAGGGCCCCCTGCACTATCGGTGCTTTGCTGGAACCCAGTCAAGTGTGGAAAGCACTGTCAGATTTTCCACTGGCTCTGGAGAGCGTCTCCGGCGCGTCCCCTCCGAGGGCCGGGCTATTTACGGCTCCTCCACTGCAGAACCGTTGTCACGGCCCGTGACGAGGCCACGGGTGGGTTGTGGGGCTGCCCCCAGAACCCCAGCACCACCCAGACGTGGATGGAGAACACACAGAGTGCACCACAGTGTCCGTACCAGGGGTTTCCCCATCCCAAAATCTCCTCGGATGGGGTGTTGGAGATGCTGCTGGATGGGAGCTGAGCATGAGTGGGATGTCCAGGCACTGTGACCTGCCAGGGGCGCTGCATGTCCCTGAGGGGCAAACGGGCTCTGAGGGTGACCTGGGTTGTCCAGTCTTGTCACTGGAAAGAGGATTTGAGGCGCTGGCAAAGGCCATCGGTGCTGCCCTGGCCAGGCAGGGGCTGTGGTGGGAGCCCAGCCATGCCATGGGGTTTTCTTGCCAGGATCACATGTGCCAGAGCCATGGGAAGATCCATGGGCCCCCCGACGGCCTGGGCACAGTGTCCTGGGTCAGGGAGGGCCAGTGCCAGCCACGAGCATCCCCTGGGCACCACGGGGCAGAGCCCAGCCCCCAGCAGGAGCTGTGCCACCACGGCTGGATGCACCCAGGCTCTGACGGGTCCGGGGGGCAATGCCAGCACTGGGGGAGCCTTTTGGGGGCCGAATGCTGTGGCTTGGGGGCCTGAGGCCCTGCAGGTTTGGGGACGCCAAGGTTTGAGGGCATTTCTGAACCGAGGGGGCCACTGCCCCTGCATCAACCTGTGCCCTGGGCAGTCCGAGCTCTGGGCAGTGGCAGCGTTTGTCCTTGAGCCCCCCCTGCCCCCCCTCCCGGCAGTTCCAAGCCCTTCCCTCCCCTCCGGGCGCCCCCGTGGCTGCTCTGTCCCTTTAAAAGGACTCCAGGCGTGGCTGTGGGACTGTTATCCCAGCCCAGCCGGACAAGGGACTGGACAACCCTGGACAGTCCTGGACAGCCGGCGCCGGCCGTGCTGGCACACCGTGGACCGCAGCCTCCGCAGGTACTGGGGCACTGGGCGGGGCTCCAGGGATTTGGGGGGACAAGGGACACGGAATGTGCTGGTCTTGCTGCAGTTGGTGTCCTTGGACCCATCCCTGGGGAGGGAATTCCAGGTACAGTGGTGATGCCCGGTGACACTCGTGACAGGGCTGAACTGGGCTGGCACTGCCCGGGCACCATCCCATGAGCGGGGACATGGTGGTACATTGGGAATGGTGGGAGGATGGAGAGCTGGAGGGGCCGTGCTGCCACTGGGGTCTGACCAGCTCTGACCCCGCTCCCGCAGCGCGGCCATGGGCGAGTGGGGCTTCCTGAGCTCGCTGCTGGACGCCGTGCAGGAGCACTCGCCCATGGTGGGCCGGTTCTGGCTGGTGGTGATGCTCCTCTTCCGCATCCTGGTCCTGGCCACGGTGGGCAGCGACGTCTTCGAGGACGAGCAGGAGGAGTTCGTGTGTAACACGCAGCAGCCGGGCTGCAAACCCGTGTGCTACGACGCCGCCTTCCCCATCTCCCACTATCGCTTCCTCGTCTTCCACGTCGTCGTGCTCTCGGCGCCCGCCGCCCTCTTCGTCATCTTCGCCGTGCACCAGGCGGCCAAGCCGGGGCGCGGGGGAGCCCCCGGCCAGCGCGCCCGCCGCCTGCAGCCCTTCTACGTGGGCAGCGTGGTGGCCCGGATCGCCGCCGAGCTGGGCTTCCTGCTGGGCCAGGCCCTGCTCTACGGCTTCAGGGTGCAGCCGCTCTTCGTGTGCCGCCGCCGGCCCTGCCCGCACCGCGTCGACTGCTTCGTGTCCCGCCCCACCGAGAAAACCGTCTTCATCCACTTCTACTTCGTGGTGGGGCTGGTCTCGGCGCTGCTCAGCCTGGCCGAGCTCGCCCACCTCCTGCGCAAGGGCCCCCCGGCGCGGGCCGGCTGCTGCCCCCGGCCGCAGGAGCGGGG
>VXAY01004629.1:0-62409 GCA_013399855.1 Oxyruncus cristatus
CCAAAAAGATTACATCAACTTCCTTCCCTTGATCAAGGAGGGAGGTTATCTTGTAGGAAATCAGGTCTGATAAGCAGGACTTTCCTCTCATGAAGCCTTGCTGGCTGTGACCAATGACTGCATTGTCTTTCAGGTGTTTTTCAATACTTGCCTGAAAAATCTTCTCCATAACTTTATCAGACACTGAAGAGAGTCTGACAGGCCTGTTGTTTCTGATGTCCTCCTTCTTCCCCTTCTTAAAAGTTAGGACAACATTTGCCATCTTCTAGTCAGCTGGGACCTCTCTGGATTCCCAAGACCTCTCAAAAATCCTCAAGACAGGTTTTGCAGTTACATCAGCCAGATCTTTGAGGATTCTGAAATAATCTTATTAGGCCCCATAGATTTGTAGGGATCCAGCTGGAGCAATGGATCCCACACAATTTCAGCATTGACTGGATGTTGATCATTATCATGGTCATGGTCTTCAAGCCCAGGGCACTGGAACCCCCTTGGTCCATCATCCGTGTAGAAGACAGAGGCAAAGAATTTGTTAACAACTCTGCCTTGTCTCTGTCCCTGCTTATGAGGTGACCATCCTCATCCTGGAATGGGCTGCTGATATTTCTATAATGCCTACTGCCACTAATGTATTTGAAAAAACTCTTTTCCTTGTCTGCCATATTTCTGACCAGCTTCAACTCCAGTTGAGCTTTGGCTGCACGAATTTTCTCTCTACAGGGGCAAACAGCATCTCTGAATTCTTCCCATGTCCCTTGACCTTGCTTTCACTAAGCATACAGCTTCCTTATTTCCAAAGAAGATTCCTGTTCAGCCAAGCCAGCCTTCTGCCTCGTCTCCTTGACTTCTGACATTTGGAAATTGCCTGTTCCTGTGCCCTTAGGAGGTGATGTTTGAAAAAGTGACCAGCACTGATAGACCTCAGCACCTGCAAAAACATTTTCCCAGGGATCTTACTTTCTAATTCCCTGATCAGCCTGCAGTCTGCTCTCCTCATGTCCAGTGCTGAGGTTTTGCTGGCAGTTTTCTTCCTATTAACAGAGATTTTAAACTTGATCACCTTGTGGTCACTGTGGCCAAGATGGTTGCCAATCTCCGTTTCTTGAATCTGAAAACTACTGGGTAGTTCTCTAGTGCTACTTTCCCTTTGGTGGCATGCCTACAGCAGAGTGGTTTATTTAAAATCCAATTATCCAGTTTTGATCTGTTTTGTGAGATTTGAGTTTTATTGCAGTCTGAAACCATCAAACCACAAGCTTTAGAACTGAAGTAAAAGGAAACATGAAAGCCCTCTATTAAGATGACTAATATTCCAGATGAAACTAATTAGTATGATAAGCTATGCACGTAACAGAATTGTAAAATTGGTGAGATCAACCCTGCAATACCATTAACTGTATTACAACTCTTCACATGATTTTCTCCCCCTACTAATGAAAGGTCTTAGAAATGTGAGATTTCAATTTGCTTTATCATCTGGTGGAGCTCATCAGCACCACACGCTACACTGAATATTGTGGTTTTCACAGCAGGGCCTTTTTTATCTTTGCAAATTTGTAAATTAAAATAATTTCACCTGGAGAAATCCTGCACCAGAGACATGTTGGTGACCTTGACAACATTTTTCCATTTCTTCTTTTTATCCTCCTGTTCTTCTCTAACAAAGCACAATGGCAAACAAATGACAGAAATCTACCTTGTGGTATCCATCATATTTATTATAATAATTTCTGTGCTCTATGTTTCTCTAAGGTTGCATAGTCAGATTTACACACTATCATGACATGGAAACCTGCTCTGGAAAAGAGACAAAAACGAAGAAAAGAGAAAGTAATGGAAAAATTGTACTTGGTGTGTTCCACCAAGGCAGAGAGAAAATGGGAGAAAATGGTGGGGAACATGCAGTATGAGTCATAGCTAGTAAATCATCTTTGTGAAGTGCATATGTTTATTAATGAGTAAATATCCCAACACACTGTATCTGCCTGTTTATTTTCTTATGTTTTCTTGTATGTTGATTTGCTAGAACTTTTGCAGCTTGTATCTTCTTTTCCTTCCTTGTCTCTCATCCTAAGCTAAAATCTTTGTATTTTAAGTGAGAAACTTTTTAAAAAGTGGTATTGGAAAATTTTAATGTTAGCATAAGGCCTTGATTTTCTATTCAACCTCTAACAATAACTGTGTCTAAATAGTGTCTGATGGACAGAAGGGCATCTTTTACAAAAGAATCATAGAATCAGAATCATTTGGGTTGAAAGAGACCTTAAAAGCCAACTAGTTCTAAATCCCTACCACAAGCAAGGACACCTTTCACTAGACCATTAAAAATTATTTATTTCAGTGTAAGCATAGATAAGTAAACAGCTGCATTTTTGAGGAAGCTGATCCACATTGCATCTTTGTACACTGCTATCTGTATTGGTTACTTCTGTCTGATACTTAAGAATGCTTCAAGCTGCTGCATGAAGTTTTGAACCAGCTGCAAGCATACAAACCCTATTTTTATGTCTGTTACAGTGATGTAAATAACAAATGTGACATAAATCCAAATAATTTACATAAATATAAAAGT
Source organism: Oxyruncus cristatus (assembly GCA_013399855.1). Classification (NCBI taxonomy): domain Eukaryota; kingdom Metazoa; phylum Chordata; class Aves; order Passeriformes; family Cotingidae; genus Oxyruncus; species Oxyruncus cristatus. The sequence continues at coordinate 2,573 of VXAY01004629.1, forward strand.
AGTAATAAACCTGTTCTATTGCAATCTCTTGGCTTGTTTAAAATCCATACCCCAAAACTGTGTAAGTCAGCAATAGGAATATTTTTCACAATGTCTCACCTTGGTTTCAGAGTGAAGGCTGTTACGACTAAGTAATAATGTCTTTGACCCTTTGAATTCCTAGATTATCAGTGTGAGTGTGGCACTTACCACTGTGTTTACACTGGAGACTTGAATTCATGATTTAACTCTCTCACTATCCAAAAATAACAGAATTCTAAAAGACTGGAGAAAGATTCAACCTACTGAGGATGGAGAAGGCAAGCAATACCTATGCTAATCAAAACTGCAATTGCTTATGAAAAAATTGGTCCCAGTTTTGTTCTCTGTGGCAAAAAGTCAGGTATTTAAAAAATGTTAATGTGTATTTGTTTATTTCAGGGAGACAAATTAGTGTCAAATCAGGACCTTCATATGCAATGCTCTAAAACTGATGGGGAAAATTATTATAATCACAGTGTCCAAGGTGCATTTAATTTATATTAAAGAAACATCCAGTATATAACCTGGGGACACTTAGAAGGGAGTATTAGTGCTTTCTGATCTGAAGAAAATTTAGCTTTGATAGAAGCTTTTGGTAGAAGAAGCTGACACAGCAGCTAGAAGCATCTGTGCATATGGTCATAGGCCAGCAACCCACAGCGATCCTTGCTCTGACGGCACTGCGGAAAAGACTGGTTGCAGCCAGCATGGGCAATGTGTTCTCCAAAGGCTTGAGTGGCACAAGGCCCAGTAACAGTCATGAGCAACCAAAATCCAGGAACTGTGAAGGCAAATCTGAGGGATACTCTGTCCTTAATGCCTCACACCTTTGTGCTTTTCCTTTGTTTTCTTTCAACTATGAGAGTTCAAGATAAAATGTCAACCTCAGCTTTTGACTACAGCCTGAAAATTGAAAATAAGAAGCATTGTGACATTTTAGCTCTGAGACCTTTATTTTCTGGCTGCGGGAAAGTAGACCTGGCTGCATTTAAGCATGTTCTCATCATTCTGAAGCCAGGGAAAGTCACACAGCCAAAATATCATCTAAGAGCTTTTTTATTATTATTATTTCTCGCTATATTTCTAGGGCTTATGATATTGTTCTTGGACTTAAAAGGGGCAGAAACCAGGGTTACCCTTAATTAGTCTTTCAACTCAGGAAAATGCTGTGCTTATGCCTCTTGGTTCATGGGGATCCTACAGACCACTACTTCCTACAGACCACTACTTCCATTTTGGTCGACAAAAACCTGCTGCAGATTAATACAGAGATACTTAGCAACCAAAGAAACCATTCAAGGTCCTCATTATATTCCTGCAGTGCCTCTAAATCTACCCCTGTTGTTCTCTGTGTTACTGGATCTCACTATCCCTGGTTGCTAGGACAGACCAACTGAGGGTATATTATCACAGTGGTCTGTTGTCAGTGCTTGCACTCCAGTCTCAAGAAACATCATAAACTTATTTCTGCTTGCAACCAAACCCAGTAAGAGCACTGACTTCTCATTGACTAAATGTTGTATTCACAATTTTAGGTAACTTTCTTCTTAGAGGTAGTCTTTACTTCTCTGTCATATCTAAATGATGATTCAACATAGACCTTATATCTATGCCTAAGCCTGCCCTGCTTCCACCACTTTCATTTTTTTCTTTTTAATTTCATTTTAGGATGATAATATTATGATACTCTGGTATTTCATTTTTGATAAAGCTTCCTCATTTTGCCCTCTAAGAGCTTGGTTTCTTAATCCACAGAATGTGGAGTTTCCAGGCACACTAGGTACATGGGTCTGGTTTTGGACAGGTCTTTTATTCACTGCTCACCCTGTAGCCAGTGATAGGAGAGGCCATGAAACATCAGGAAAATATTTTCTAATCCTTTTCTCCTCTGCTCTAGATTCACCTCCCACTTCAAATAATGCTTTGCAGATGTAGAGAGAGATAAGCATCATTTTCAAACCCATTGTATTTCTGTACATTTGGAACTATACAGACAACTCAAGTCATATCCTTGGCTCAAGAAGGCCCCTGGAATGCTTTATGCTTTTACACTTCCTGCCTTCAGGTTGTTGATATAAATAAGTACATACAGGTAGTAATGTAGCTGGTGAAATTCTGCTCTGATTTTAATGGTACTAAAGGTATCATTTCCAAAAACAGTACAGCTGATTCCTAAGGATTGTGGAGTACTATTAAGGCTGACCAAAGATTTAAACAGCAGGAAGGATATTACCAATTAGAAAAGAGAAGCACTGGCAGAGCTCCGTGTACCATATGTTAGGCTCTGATCATGGTTCCTCATGTTTTCTGAGTACAGAAAGGTAAAAAAATATAAGTAAGGGAGGGAAGGATTATTCAGAAAGTCACTTGTCAGTAGGAAGAGTGGGCTCAGATGTAGGGATTAACTGTGTTGCTGTGCTGAGGCTGTAGGAGAGAGATTTTAACCCATAACCTTAGAAAAACCTTCTGTTTACATGAATTCTTAATTGGAAAACCCTTTCTCTGCATATATTGTTATTCAAAAGCTTTTGATGAAGCTTCCAGGCAAGTTTTAAAAGCAGCAGATGAGTATGAAGAGCTCTCTGTAAAAGTGATCATTCAAAATACAAAGAAATCAAAGACATAAATTATAATACCTATTTTGTCCTTTCTAAGAGGGTAATAGCATTTCTAATGTGATGGTACTCTGCATTTAATTCACTCAATACTTGTACTTATGACTAGACACCTTTTTACGAGCAGTGACAAGAATTTGGAGCATTGAATAGTGGAGCCAAATGTGGCAGAATGTGATCCATCCAGCAAAAAGAAACACTGAAATTCTTTAGGTAATTTTTTTTAGATTGTATTTTTTGTGGTACTCATGCAAATACATTTAATAAACATAATTAATTTGTTGATCAGATTGATCTGTCAAAACAAATGTTTTCATATATGGCTAGGGCCCTTAGGTTTCCAAACATAGTGGTAGGTATTTCCCTGGGTATCCAGTAATATTGTTTACTGTAGCATTTTCTGAAAGGTCGTGGTCATCCCCACAGGGAAAAGAGGCCTGCACCTGGCAAGCAGGCTTACAGAGTCTGCTTACTTTGTAATAACTGGATACAGTGATTATTCTAAGCCCATCATTTATTTTGCATAATTGTTGACCTTTATGCTTGTGTTCTGTGGTGAGGAACTCAGACCATTTACCATTTTGCAGAAGAAGTGGTGTTTCTATCTAACAGAGATCAGGTGGTTTGGTGGTTTCCTTTTAAATCACTGTATTCAGATGTTTGAATACCCTAAATACTATTTTTTTTCCAGCTTCAATTAAACTGTAACAATGTGTGGTTCTAAAGATCAGATAACCAAATAAATGTTCACACAGCTATGTGATAGCTCAGTTCTTTAATATTAAGCAAATTGGGATATACATAAAAATATTTAATTTAGGCATAATAATATCATTTTCTGTCAAAAGGAACCTGTTGCTTTATTTTGGTGAAAAGGCTGTGGTTTATTAATATAAAACTATTTTTAACCCCTGTGTTTTTAAATTGGTTGGTTGAACAATAAAGAAATTTACTTGAGTATGATTTTTGTATTAAATGATGTTAAGCAATAGCCAAATTATTTACTGCAATTTGTCCTGTTATCGATGGAGTTAGTAGTTCAGAGAAAAATACCCAAGTAATAAGGAAAACTATATTGGAAAAATAAATTTCAATTGCTATCTCAGTTTACTACAGAAAAAAACAGGTTTTAGATTGAAGATTGTGCCTAGTATAATAAGTGTTATAATGCAGGCAGTAACCATTACTATTAACAAGAAGAAAACAACTTACCTCATCCTTTGGCCTCTTTTGGAGTGAAAAACAACTTTAATCTCATTCCCTGCTATGGCCAGGAAATTTCTAGGTAGGGTAATACTTTTTGATAGGAAAGTTATAGCGATCTTGGACTCTTATTTAATTTGTTTATATCTTTGCTGTACCTAAAACATTTTTACTTCAGGCAATTTCAGAGGCAGCTTCTGGCTTTAGGATAAGAAGTGATAAGAAGGTCTCCAGGTAGTGAATGCAGCCTGCCTTAACTTCTGACACTGAAGACCTAGGTGTAAATCTTCTCAGAGGCCAGCTGAAATAATTTCCCCAGAACAGTGCTCCAGAGGCAGCCTCATTTGGATTCCCTTGAAAGAGATTTCATTTCATTAAACTCTAGACTTGACTCTTTTGCAAGGAGGTCAGGAAAAATGCTACATGCAGCTCGCTCTCTCTTCAGTAATGTCACTACTTCTGTGATTTATAGCAGCTGCATCTTTATGTGCCACAGAAGGACCATAGAGATAGAGTCCTGTTACCTGCAAAATTAAGGCAATCAGAATAGGGTATAATACTTATTTCTGAGTAAAATACCAGAAAGCTGTACTCCACTGTAACATCATTTCAAGAGCATATGTTTGTCCAGTAAGCATTTCAGTGAAAAATGAAAATATTAAAAAAAAAAGGAAAAAAAAAGGCACCTTTTTTTAAAAAAACCCCCAAAAAACAAAAAAACAAACAAAAACCACACACACAACAACAACAACAACAACAACAAACCCCCACCTTATTTTCCAACACAGGAACATTATTATGATAATGTTTTTCTGAAATTAACCATCTGACACTGTAACCAAATCAGACCAGGTCAGATGGTTCAGTAAGATGCTCCGGATAACTGGGTTATGTAAATAAATAAGTAAAGTTGTAAATTATTGTTAGTGTGTTACCAATACTGTTAACAATGTTACTCTAGTTTTTAAATGGTAACTTAGTTGTGTTAAACAAATTGTCTCCTAGTCACAATTTTTCTATCATTACGTTTTGATCTCACATCCATTGTTTGCCATTTAGCTTTGAGCATCCTTTTCTCTGGTCTTCCTGGGTGTCAAAGGGCTACTTATTCCTACAGGCAGCTTTGTTTGGGGTCGCACATATGTATTTGTAAAAATGGACCATTGTCTTTGACGCCACAGAATATTCATTTATTTTGTTTCTCAAACAGCAAATAGCCAGTCAGACTCTCTGCCTTGTCACATATGGGTTCTTGTAGAGGAGAGGGAGAGCACTGCAGCTTTGGTGCTAGTGGTCCCTGAGCATGAATTGTTTCTTGGAAACAAGGCAACAAATTTTTTTTTCTGAGAAAAGGAAGTAGAAATTTCCTCCAGGGAGAAATAAATAAAAGCTCATGAACTGTGTACCCTATACTGAAAACAGCATTATGTTGGCCATTTTATTGTGAACTTTACTGGAATCTGTGCAATATAGAGAACTGTAAATACAATAGCTCGGTAGAGGTGATGTGTAGTGGTTTTTTGACTCACAGGGAATTGTGAGATTTCAGTTTCTGATCTTCACGTCCCTTCTGTCTTCCATCTTGTTTGAATGCAAATATCTATTGGTAGGGCATTTTGTGTGTGTGTGTCTCTTTTTCCTTGATGTTTAGGGACAGATACTTGTTTTACTTTCAAGTGCACAACATTAGAAACTGTTGTGCCTGTATAAAAATCTAATCACAACCAAAGCATCAGGTAGTCATGTTCTTGCTTTTGCCTACACACCACAAAAAAAGAAGATCTGTCATAAACTCCCAGAAAAACAGGAACTGTAGATAGGAATTAGAATCATTGTATTATATAATCATTTCAGTTGGAAAAAACCTTTAAGATCATGTAGTCCAATTACCTACAGGAGCTTGAAAAGGGGCACCAAAGTCACAAATCTCCTTGAATGACCTTCTCACTTCAGATTCAGCTGATGTCTTTCTCTTCCAAATTATTATAATTAATGGTACACCCTTTTAGATTTTTTTCATTTATTCATTATGATATTTTATAATGTGGCCAAATAATATGCCCGTTATGAATTTCTAGTCTCGTGCCAACAAAATGTCTGCAGCTCTTCTTAAACTGCAATTGAATCTTCAGAAGGGGCATCATTGAAAGACAATTTGGGAAGAAAGCCATGTGAGTTTAATCAGTGACTGCCCATGTTTAGATGTTGTAGGATTTCTGTCTGATATTTTCTTAGTAATTAGGATTCATAAATATGGTGGAAGTAAACCAGGGAAAGATCACGAATCTATTTGAACAAGCCAAAGATGTTGACCCTGTGTGTGTAAGTATCGCACACGTTTATATCCAAACGAAGTTTGTAAAAGGCAGAAAAAATCCAAACAGATTTGTCTGTACTTGTATTTTCTAAATCAATGCTTTTAAATAACTTAATAAAACACTTGTGTTCTTAGTATAACCAGTGCTTTTGCTTTGGCCTTCACACTGTTCTGTAAGGAGAAATGCTAAATTATCTTGTCTATTTTTGTGCCAATTTTTCACTTTCACCTACTTGTGGAAATCTCAGATCTTTCCATCACACATTCATGTTACAATTATCTCTTGCTTCCTTTTTCTCCTGTTTCTATCCAAATTTAAATGCCTCCATAGTTGTTTTAAATACCTTTTGGAAGATGAGAGTTATAAAAAACTTCTTTGCAACAAGGTTTATTTCCAAGATATCTTGATATTGCAAGATAGTGATCACTATCCAGATGTTGGCTGTGGGGGGAAAAGATTAAAGTTGTGTAATTGTTTATTCTGTCTTTTTATGTTGAATCAAAGAAGTCCTCTATAAGCAGGGACAAAGCTTTCTTATAACATCAGAGGAAAATTTTAGGATATCAAAATATGAATCTAATGAACCATTCAAGATCAGCAGCACCAGAATTAGAAGCAAAGTAACAACTAGTATCAAGTCTCTTCTCATGATGCATGAGTAGGAAATGAGTTGAAAGGAATCATATTATGTAAATCAAAATATATTTGATTGAAGACAAGTGTAAATGATTCTGTCCACTGGTAGCTACACATAACCTATGAGACTGTCATTTCAATACATTAGATAATTTTCTTGGTTTATAATGTGTGGTTCTCATAATACTAGGCACACTTCTGTGTTTTCTTCTTAGCCAAGACAGATAAAAATACCTATTACTTTTTTTCTCCAATAACAACAGGAAGTTTTGTTTCATTCTAAAATCCCAAACAATTTATAAAATGTAAACACATAACTGTACTGAAAGATGTACCAAAATTTGTCACAGAATCACAGAATTTTCTGAGTTGGAAGGGAACCAAAAGGATCATCAAGGTCCAACTTCTTTCACTCCACAGGACAGACCAAAGAATTACAGCATGTGTCTGAGAGTTGTCCAAATATTCCTTTAATGCTGTCAGGCTTGGTATTGTGAGCACTTCCCTGGGGAGCCTGTTCCAGCACCCAACCACCCTCTGGGTAAAGAACATTTTTCCCATATCCAAACTAAACCACCCCTGACACAAATTCAGGTCATTTCCTTGGGTTCTGTCACTGGTCACCACAGAGAAGAGATCAGTGCCTGCCCCTCCTCTTCCGCTCGTGAGCTAGCTTCGTTTAAAAAAAAGATAAACATAAGAAAAATGTGACATATTTCAACAACATATTAAGATAATGCGTTACTGAGGTGTTATTAAAAGGATATTTGGTATTGGTCTATTATTAATTTGTTTCTCTCTTTCTCAATTTATACTGTTAATTTGCCTTATCTTCTTATAATGATGGCATCTATGACTACAATATGATGCTTATGATTACAAATTAGCACTGCTACAAGGCCTAATGAGAATGAGGTCAATCCCTGACAAAACCTGAAAAGAGGAGACATTAATAAAACACCTCATACTCCTGTCTGAATGAGACTGAGCAGTTTTTGACAGTTGAAAGCAGTTTGCAGAATTGCTTGTTCAGAAGCAGAATTTCTGAGATCACGGACTTTAAGCTATTTGCATGGTGGTTTTGGCACACCTTTGATCTATAGAAGTAAGTAAAGTTTCGGGTCCACTTAAGTGTTTTTGGCCTTTTTAAAAAAAATTCAGAGGCAAAAACTCATCAGTCATGAATTTGATGGAATTGAAAAACCTTTGAGAGATTTGTGCAAGTGGCTTGGGAAAAAAGCACTTGCTCTTTTTAGATCTAATCTTAAAATTCTCAGTTCCAGTATGTTCAGAGGTTCTGTCCAGAATTAGCTGTGACTTATGGGCTTTAAGGATATGCCTTAAGGCTATGAGAGCAGGATATCCCTTATGTCTTTAATTTTAATGAATTTCTGATAAAAAAAAAAGGCTGTATTTGAGAGAAGCTGGGGTTTGAAGACAAGATAATTTAATGGAAGTTTTCATTCTAGCATCCCTTGCCACCCTATCCTGTAATGACAGAATTTACCTCAACCTGACAGGCTATAGGCATCATGATACTATATCAGACTGCCCTATGATCAATTTAATTGAAACAATTTGCTCATAAAATGAATTTATAAATATTACTGCTTTTTTTAAAAGTCTTCAAATATCTGTGAAAAAATGTAGTACAACGTATGTTATCTGTCTTATAGCATGACTCATGCATATTTTCTGTAAGCTTATACAGTTGTATTAAAAATTTTTTTTGGTAAGAATTTGCCTTGATATCCTTCAATTAACAGCTTTTTGCTGCAACCAATAGACAAGAAAATGCATTATTCGAGGTTGGGGGTATTTTTGAAGAGAGTATTAAGTTTTTTTTATTGCAAAATTGAGTGTTTAAACCATGAAAAAATATTTCCTTACTTCTGATTTCATAAAACACTTTTTTCCCCAAAAAAAAATTTGCCATTTCCCTTTTACCTGGGAAATGTTTTTGTCTTACTTCTGATTCAAATCCACAAAATAACCCCAGATGACCTATAAGGAAGTATTTTCACAAAAGATTTGCTGAAATAAATGTGGCATAAATATGCACATGGTTTCAATTTCCTGAGCAGCCCTGACATTTTTACTCAATTTCCTCTTAATCCTGCATCACTCACAACTCCCTTGCTTCTGGATTCCTTTCTCAGCAGCCAGGGGTGGGGTTAAAAAAACATTGAAATGGAAGAGAGCTCAACCAGCTCGTTCTGTGTAATAAAATCCATTCCACTGTGGTCCTAATTTCATCAACTAATGCAAGTCAACATCAAACGTTAATGAGAAAAGGTTTCCAATTAGATACAGTCTGACACTGACCCAGCTTTTCAGTCACCTTCAATTGTCAGCGATAAAAAGGACGGTTCAATATGATATGGATCATTCACTCCAAATCTCCACAACTCATTTATGACAAACACAACTAACAGAGCATAGGGAACTGCTGAATTGTTTTTCATTATGCTGGCACATTGGCTTTAGACTACAGTGGTAATGATCTTTAGAGGTTTTCCATACAGAGTGCCACTAATGAGCAAACCAGGATGGGGTGATGAGGTGATGACAACCCACATTTTCAAGTGACAATACTAGCAACATGATGATGCTTAAAATTCCCTATTATTTCTGGAAAGTAATTCACTACCAGAGAAAAGAGAGAGTTAGGAGGCTAAGCTATTAAATAAAATGAGTACAGAAAGTGAATAGCTCATTAAAAACGAAATGCTTTTGCAAAATACACAAACCCTGTCTTTACCAGTCACTGTAAAATATGCCTCAGTCCATCTTTCTGTACGCAGTTACTTAGAGAGGTATTGTGAGCTAGGAGATCTAGGGATGTGTTAAAGTTCTATAGAAGTGTATTCTCCAGTGCAGTATTCCTTCACCTTCAAACCCAGAGCACAAATGGGGAATAAAGGTCAATAGCAGGTACTAAATTCATTCCTGATCTTGGTCAAGGACTTCCTGCTGACCAGGCTAATACAGGGCAACTTAAAGACTATTCTAAAACCACCAAGTTGTAATGACCACTTCCAATTTGTTAAAATGTCAAGCGTGGCAAGTCAATAAATTACAGCACTACTACAATTGCTACAAAATGAGTATGAGGCAACTTAATAATTACACATAAAAGCTATCTGGAGACTATAAAATACAAAAGCCAAACTGATATTCTATTCTTCAAGACTGAGTAGAACTTTTATAACAGTTATTGTGGTAGTTCCTTTCAAAATCTCCCTGAAACCCTGTATTTCAGAATGGAATGAACTCCTTTTTATCATTTTGGAACATGGGATTTGAAAGCTTGAATTAATTTCTGTCCATATAAACTATTTCCTGGAAAACACATTCCAAGGATTAGGGTACTTGGGGAGGAAAGGAATGCTAGGACTGCAAAAGAAAATGTGTTGAGATCTGTCACTAGCAGAACCCAAAACCTAATGGTTTCCATCATGCTGCAAAATGAAATTAGTTCATATCATATCAAATGTTTTGGGCACAAATATGCAAATTACTATTTCTTCCACTTAGTATTTCACTGTGTTGAGCACAGTAGACTGGTCAAACAAAAATCTTTTGTTGATATACCGCCAGAAAATCTGCCTATTTTAATTTTATGTCAAACTGGGAAAAGCCCATATGTATGGGCTTGACATAACCATACATATGTCAAGCGGCTATTTTTAATTCTATGAAAATTGTAGAAATTGAATAATTAAAATCTACTTTGCACATAATTTTCCATTTATCTCCATTACAGAATAACTTTGCTGCTCTTTTTGATACTTGAAAGAGTCATTAACATTGTGGAAACACATTAAAAGAATTATTCATGGATTTTGTATTTCTTCTTTGTCCACAAATGATGTAGAAAGAAACTTCCTACCCTAAGTTTAAAAGGGTTTCATAAAGCCATGACAGTAGTTCTGACATATGGGTTTTAGTCTTATCTGACATTGCAACCTTGCCAGAAATTAAGTGTGGACTAGTGATTCCCTAGCTTACCTTCCAGCTCTGCCCAAGGGGCTCCTTTGTCTTTCTTGCATCCATAGAAAAAAAAAAAACTTTCACTGAGAGTTATTTGTAGGTGGATTATCAGGCAGATGATCCCTGTTGTCAATGGATGTGGACAATTTAACATGCTTCAGTTTGAATACCTTCAATTTGTGAAACCCTGTTCGTTTTCAGTATATAAGATGTAATAGTGGAAATCTGTCAATTTTGTGTGTGCATATATACATATATGTATATACACATTCTCATTTTGGAGACAGAGAGTTCTGGATGATTCACAGCCTAACACTGCTAAACCTGACCTTTCTGAACTTGGGCTCCTGTGTACATGTAATCGTTGTACAGGTCTGTGTAGCTGTGTAAACTTCAGACAGAGTGTCAGCAGAGAATAAAATTTGCAAACATCAGAAAATGTGGGAAAACTAAAGATAGCAAAAGCCTCCAGAAATTAGTTATATGCTGCTGGTTCCTCACCAAGATTTGGCAGTGTAGCTATTCTTTGGACACGCCAGGTGATCAGGCTGATATTGCTCTGCCCAAAAAGGTGACTAGGTTTGTACTGGAGCCCAGCAGTCTGGCCCTGCTGCTGTTGTGGAACAGTATGTAACAGGAGCAGGCAGAGGGGCTTTCTTGCAGTCCACAGCAGCCTAAGACACTTCTACCTGATACTGCTGAAGTCCTATTACATAAGTGGGTCAAATCGTAGCTGAAACAAAGAGCTTACCTCGATTCACTATGCTACATAGATGTATCCTGAGTTTCTCTGAAAATTTTCTCAGTTCTGGACTATTTAAAAATCATAGTTGAGACCTCCTCAGACCAAGAAGAATGAAAAGATCTCCTTGGGTGTTTGCTTATCTGAGGTGACTGCCATTAGCTAGTAGGAAAGGTGGGTTTATACAATATTATGTCACTACACAGACTACAGGAACTTATGTGTTCTCCCCCATCTTTGGTGCTGTCAGGCCTAGTACTGGAGTTGACTGTCCAGTGCTGTAGCTTAAAAAAACATACTTTGGTGGAACATATATTAGATACTAGGGAAAATTCATTACTGTGAGAGTGGTGATACACTGGAAAAGATTGCCCAGAGAGGTTGTGGATGCCCCATCGCTGGAAGTGTTCAAGGCCAGGTTGGATGGAGCTCTGAGTAGCCTAGTCTAGCGAAAGGTGTTCCTGTCCACAGCACTGAGGTTAGAGCTAGATGATTTTTAAGGTTCTTTTCAGCCTGGGCCATTCAATGTGAATCATTCTATATGATTCTATTATATATCCATTAAATTTCTTACGTGTTTGAAACACTTCTTACTCAGAAATGTGTTTATCCTAAGTATTTTCATAGCAAAGGCACAGTGTGCTAGGATTTACTTCCTGTAGTGGATTACCAGCACAAGACTGAATACAACCCTTATTGATTTGAAATCCACTTAATTTTTACAATAATGTAGGAGATATGCACTGTGAAACCTATCCCTGTCTATTGCCTGGCTAGGATTTGTACAGGGATTTACTAATCAATGTCTTCTACTGACACAAACAAATGGAAGAACGGCTGCATTTCTTTTGGGAACTGAGGCTGTGAGTGTCTTGACTTAATTTGTGAACTTCTGGGGTTTGTGCTAAATTATCAAGTCCTTCGGCTTGAAGGCAACAGTAACTCTACAAGGTACTACATAGTTCTGTGCTGGAGTGTCACAACAATTACCTTGGGAAACGTTACATAAGAAAACAATTTGCAATTTCTGTTAGTCTATTTATCTTCCTTTTTTTTTTTTTTTTCAGTCTTAATCCCAAATTACTTGTCCACAGCCACTAACTTTGGATAGTGAATATTCACTAGTCTTGATTTTAGTCTTCCAGAAAGAGATGAAAAAATTATGCTAAGTATAGGTCACCACCCTGTCAATTTGTCTGTATGTATTGTAAAGAGAACAAAAGAAGTCGTATTTGGCAAATATTTTCCTCTTATGACGGAGAGATGTGACTTTTAATAGGTAGGTAAGTTTGCAGATTGCTTCAGGGTTTGTGCTTCACATAACTGTTGAAAGCTCTCTTCTGCTCTTCAATGCTTTGAAAGGTTATGTGCTTTTCCAATGGCTGCTGAAGTTAAGCAGAAGTCTTACTTGGAATTATCTTCATCTAGTTTTTCTGTCTAAAAACATAGACTTTTGGGGAAATTTTAGGATTTTTGGGAGGTTTTAAGTGCTTTCCAGCTCTATATCAGGTCAAACATACTCAGAAAACAGTCTTTTCTGATTTGTTTTCTCATTTTTGCTATTAGTGGCTGTTGAAAACAAATGGGAAAAAAAAAAAAGAACAAGACAGACAAAAGTTAATGGGATTCTTTTAAGCATAAAGTTACATTCTCTGCAATTCAGGGTTTTGGCAGAGCTTCAGAACGTTTTGCTTGAACTGTCTCATCTATCAGAAGTCAGAGTTAGCCTGGCAAGAGAATAAGTGTTCATCATACCTAGATAGGAAGTGTATCAATTTCATAACAAGCAAGTGAAAAAAAAGAACTACATTTTTTGGACTGGCTGCTATTAAGAGTCTCACAAGCCTAAGGGTGTTGTGCATTGTGTATGTATCTAGAAATCACTGGAATTTTGTACACAGGTCTTTCTGATTCCTTAGTGGAACATTTCAATCCTTATAAAAGTTAGAATACAATAAATTGTTTCATACATAATGATTTGAGTACTTTAGATGTTCAAGTCCGTAAAAATGTCTTCTCTTAGAAACCAACCACAGTTGGTGGTTTCTTGTGGATTTCTCTCCAAGCTGAAGGACAAATTTAACTCAAGTATACTGTGATTGCAAGATGAGGTCAGGCTTTATTAAATGACTGATATTCCACATGGAAGAATGGAGGGAAAGGTTGTCAAAACAGAGGTTATGAATACCCTGTGGACAAAGAGCTCCAGTCTGCACCGCCACTTTACTAGATGCTGGAAGCTCCACAACAATGAACACTGTCAGCATGAGTACATCCTGAACACATATTCTCTGGTGTATGATAAATGGTATACACTGCCTAAAGATTTTGCCACACTCAAGGAACACACAGCAGTGCTTTCCACTGTGGATTGTCTTGTGGCCAATAATAGCTGAGCTCCTGATATAACTCGCAGTACATTGACCAGAGTGTCAGCCTGACATGGGATACAAACACTTTGCAGACCAGGTACTAGTGATTGTGGTGCACTCTTGGGTATATTATTTCATCTTGTAAAAGGCTGAGAAACATCCTGTGGTCTTTTTCTTGATGACAGCAATATTTTTACCTGTGTTTTCTAGTTTCTAATTTTCATGACATTCACAGGGTGTTAATATATTTGAAAGTTCTACTTCTCCAAATTTTATTCGAGATTTGCTTCTAGATTGAAAATTCATGAGGAACAGGGAGTTAACAGAAAGATATTTCTCTCAGTTTAGGAAATCAGGCTAGTACTCTTCCCCCTTGTTCCTCTCCAAGTGGAGTGCAAAGGATTTCCGAGGATCTGAAAATATGGCTGCAGCGTTTGAACTTTCCAGCACCTCAGTAGAAAAGAGACAAAATGTTTTGTGTCTGCTTTTCCTAAAACATGATGGGAAAGCACATCTGAAGGGTGTCCTATAGTTGGCTTAAATAGCTAACATAAGTTGTTTAAATATTTTTTAGTGTCACATCAAGCGCAGTCAGTAGTTACATATTGTTCAATCAGTACCTTGACTTTTGCTTAGAAATGGAAGAAAATTATGTTTGACATTTACATGTTGTTCTTTGAGAGGCGTAGCAGGCTCTGAGTTTTATTAATAAACAGAATTTCTGTCATTGTGGAAAAAACAAAGTCATACAATGCTGTCATTTTAACTTTTCCTTTCTACATTTTCCTAAATGTTATACCTGTAAGGATCAATTTAAAATCATCTGAGTTTTGGTGCCTAATTTTATTTGTTTGCTTGAGCATAAATAACTATTCCATTTCAATATAGGTAAGGCTAGAAAAATATTTATAAATTTATGGAAGATTTTTTTCTTGCAGAAACATCTGTGCTGTTTGTGCTGGTAAACAAAACCTTGGTCTGGAAATTGGCCCAAACAGTCAGATATTTCTGTTCCTAGGTATGACAAAACTGGTTTTGCCTTGACTTGTTTGCATATTTTGAGGAATTGGATATCGAATGTGCATAGTAAATTCTGTCACCAAGCTCTAAAAGACTGCTAGGCTGGTGAAGTTCAGAGTTCAGACTCAGTTCTGTAAACTGCCTTGACTCTGTGGAAAAAGAATTTGTATTACCATCTAGCCAGATGCTGCGTGTCTGTTGACACATAAATCCCCAATAGAAATATAACTAGAAAAAAGCTTTTGCAAATATCTTTAAAAGATCATATAAATAAGGTCATTGAGGAAAAAATCGTATGAAAGGGCATGTACTACAAAGTACATGCATGTATATTACAGGTTTGGTGTCTGCAGTGATGGCTTGTAAGTGCTCTCTGTAGAAGAAAAGTAGTTTGGTCCCCATAGCTCCTACAACACTTTGACGTTCCAAATTTGCAAAGGACTACAGCCCAGAATGTGAGATTTCACAGGCATCACAAAGATGGTGTAAATAAAGATGAGGCACTGCTTTTACCTACACAAGTCACTAGTCCTCAGTGGCTGCCTTTGAATCAATGACAGAGAGGTCTTACATTTCATCTCTTCTTTCTATCTTGTTCCTGTCTTTTACACTCTTCTATATTCTGGATGATATCCCTTGTGTCATAATATTTACAGTATTGTTAACGATCCACCCTTTATCTCCACATTTACATGTGGTCTCTCCTGTCCATCTCAAAACATGAAAAGCATATTTGACAGGGAGGACACACAGGCACAGGCCTTCCTATGACAGTGTAATGCAGAACCTGATGGAGTAATTGACTGCTAGGATTTTGAACGCATACATAATAGAATTTCTGAAACTGAGTAAAATCTTATACTCATCTCCTTTCACATCAGTGGCACAGTCTGATGTTTATATAGCATTTCTAGTAACACAGCAGATGGAAACATTGCTCACAGAGTTGAAGGAGTACTGTTTCAAACTCCAGTAGAAAAATCAGTTCAAGCTTCATATAGACTCACAGGCTTTTAGTGTCCTAGCTAAAATGATGTAATAAAAATAAAACAATCAAAGGCTGCTGCTGTTATTCTTCTTGTTATCTTGCTGCTGTTGAACTGGTAAGAGGTATTACTATTACAATAAGTAGTAGCTTATGATGTTTTTTGTATGAGTTTCACTATTCAAATGTTCAGTGAAACTGATCAAAGATCCATATTGATTGAAACTGCACATATTGGAGCTTTATAAAAAGTATAATTTTCAGCTGCAGAGTTATTTATTCTGGTGTTGCAGTCTGGAGGTACTACAGTCACCTACCTTCCATTGTGTAAAAGAATGATTTTATTTATTTGATCCTTGCTTTCAAGTAGAGTGCAAAATATGACTTTAATAGATTAACTTATTAGCAGCAACCACATAAATTTTTCCATTTTATATGAGATTTGTAGTAGTACTGGTTAGCACTTGACAATTACTTATAGCAATTGATAGTAATTAAATATGACTTCATTTCCTACTCAGCAATATATTTAGTTTTATATTTATGGGTTACATCTTACTCTGGAAATACATTGTTTCTTTAAAATTAATAAATATATGTGGCAGATACTTGGCAAATTTTAAGTATTTCTTAGGAAACATAAGAAAAAATAAGTGCTTTATATTAGGTAGTAGCAAAGAGATCATTACATATTTATAGTGCATCAAGTCACAATTAATAGCTACCTTAATGGTAAAGCTTCCAAAGGCTGACTGGTCTCTGCAAATTAACTGTGCTACTGCTGTCTCTGTAACATTGCACCCAACCCAGCAGGGCTTTGCAAGGCATCTGTTTTTTGCAAATGTTTTCTTTTGCATGATAGTTAATGTCCAGACCTAGTATCTTAGCAACTTGTAGTCATTAAAGATTGTAATTCTGCTTGAGGGAAAAGTGTATTAATTGCCTGAGATATCTCATTCTGCCCACTCTCAACTTCTGTCCATGGCTGGCTGGAATCTTTTTGCTCCCTTGGGAGGCTACATCATAGAGCAGCTGTTGCTCTCCACAGGGTGCTCAACCATCCGTTCTTCAAAATCTTCCCTGAGATTTGCTTGAAAAAAAGCAGTTTGACAAATTTGTCTTGCTTGACCACTTTTCAGAAAGCAAACGATCTTGTATGTTACACAGGGAAATCAGATTCTAGTCTTGAAATCCCAAGGATCAAATTTTGATGAGAAATTCTGTCATAAAAGCTCAGGTGAGCTGTGTAGTGCCTTAGATTTGTTTCTCCTCCAAAGGAAGAGAATGGGAAACCTTTACCCAAATACTTGAGTGAATCACCAGAGAGTTTTAATAAATCTATTTCTGAGTGTGAGATTTTGATTACAGACAGATGGGGTATGGGGCTGATCCAGTCAGGCTGTCACAGCAAAAGTGCCCATTTTCTCTCTTTAGATTAACAAAGCACGCATTTCTTTGTAGACTTTCTATCAAACTGTGTTCATCAGAACATGGATGTGATCTCTTTTGTCATCCTGTGGTGGGTTGATCTTGGCTGGACACCAGGTGCCCCCCAAAGTCACTCTGCCAGTCTCCTCCTCAACTGGACGTGAGAGAGAAAACACAATGAAAGGCCTGTGGGTCAAGTTAAGAGTGGAAACTTCATTCAACAATTACCATCTTGGGCAAAACAGATTCTGATTTTCATTTATTACCAATCAACTCACAGTATGATAATGAGAAATATAAAATCAAATGTTAAAACACCTTCCCCACACACTTTCTTTTGCCACAGTCTCAGCTTTATTCCTAAATTCTATACCTTCTGCCCTCAGCAGCACAGGTGGATGGGGAACAGGGCTTGCAATCAGTTCAACACACATTGTCTCTGATGCTCCTTCCTCCACACACTCCTCCTTTGCTCCAGCATGAGGTCCCTCCACAGAAGACAGTCCTCCA
Organism: Oxyruncus cristatus; assembly: GCA_013399855.1. Lineage (NCBI taxonomy): Eukaryota > Metazoa > Chordata > Aves > Passeriformes > Cotingidae > Oxyruncus > Oxyruncus cristatus. The sequence goes on from VXAY01004629.1 coordinate 20,416, forward strand.
TGAATTTCTCCAACATGAGTCTGCCCCACAGCCTGTAGTTTTTCATGAACTGCTCCAGAGTGGGTCCATTCCATGGGGTGCAGTCCCTCAGGAACAGGCTGCTCCATCATGAGTCCCCAGTGGGGTCACAAGTCCTGCGAGCAAATCTGCTCCAGCGTGGGCTCCCGTCTCCAGAGGGCCACAGCCCCTGCCAGGAGCCTGCTGCAGTGTGGGCTTCTCATGTGGTCTCAGCACCATTTGGGCACATCCACCTGTTCTGGTGTGAGGTCCTCCACAAGCTGCAGGTAGATATCTATCCCACCATGGACCTCCCTAGGCTGAAGAAGAACAACCTTCCTCACCATGGTCTTCGCTACAGTCTGCAGGGAAATCTGCTCTGGTGCACTCCTTTTCCACTGACCTTGGTGTCTGCAGAGCTGTATCTCCCACATATTCTCACTCCTTGCTTCCAGCTGCTTCTGTGTAGCAGGTTTTCCCTGGTCTTAAGTAAGTTATCCCACAGGCCCTTTCGTTGTTGCTGATGGGCTTGGCCTCGTTTTTCAGTGTGTCTGTTTTGTTGCTGTCTGGCTCTATCAGATATGGGAGAAACTTCTCGCAGCTTTTCACAGAAGCCAAACTTGTAGCCCCTCCACTACCAAAAACTTGCCACGAAGACCAAATACATACCCTCTTCAATCCTGATTCCTTGGTGTCCAAATAGTCCAGAAACAGGCAAGGTTATGAAAAAAGACTCATCTCTCTCTACTTTTATCACTAGAGAGATTTTGTAGCCTAGTCTGTGGAATGATGGCTGTGTCTAGTGAATTTAAATTTTAGAGTGGATCTTTTCAAATGAAACTTCGCTTTATGTCTATATTGTGATATGCAGCTATGTACACTGCTTGTACAATCAAAATTATTTACCTCCTCTGGAATTAAGAATGAAATCATGTAATGGAGTATGGATGAGATACAGATCCAAGATTCCCCAGCAGTTAGCTTATATTCATGAATAGGATGCACAGAGGACTGGATACTGGCTCAAACTAAATTCCTGGTCAGAGACTATGTAGTCCTGGAAACACGTAGTCCTGGACATGTTGCAGCAAATGTTGCAGCAAATCAAAGCACAGTTCACTCTTTGTGCCATACACTAGTCAATAAATGTAGTCACACCCTACAAAAGCTCTGAGACTGAAGGGCAAAGACTGTATCTAAAACTCTTCAGCCTTATATCTATTTTCTATGGTTTGCTTTATTGTGATTGATTGATAATGGCTTTTAAATTTTTTTTCTTCTATGTATTGTCCCTTTAATAACATAGGCTCATGGAAAAAAAAAAGAGGGAGTCTTCTTATGAAAAGTTATTTAACATGTTTAGGAGTAGAATATCTGGTAGGGCACTGGATGCAACAGATAAAAGGAAATTAAAAAGTTACATCAGGAGCTAAAACCTGCAACGGAAACACATTGTTGGAGAAACAACCAAATTCAGCAAGACGTAGCTAGCCAGGCTGCAGGAGAGGTAGGAGAAATGTGTGTAGGAGAAATATCTTGCTTCAACGTGAAGTGACCGAGCTGGAAAGAACAACTCTTTTGTCTCCTGTAATCTTTCTCATAAAGTTATTTTTTTCTAGTGTTTATTCAAACAAATAATTGCTTTTTGGCTCTGAAACCCTCTAGCCTCTTGAGAAACTCATTTAAGATCATGGCTAGGCACACACAAAGCCCTGAATAGGAGACCTTAACATGTACCCCTAAAAAAGTAGATTAGAATTTTACAGCTATGGTGTTACTTTTTTCCATAGCTGTTGAGTTTTGAAGTCCAGTTATTGATTTATAAAGCTGAGAATTGACGGTGTGTTACAGGATTAATCTGTTGTGTAGTTGCTATTTTGTGGGGACAAAAATTTATTAACTCTGCACTTTTCTTGTTGATAAGTAGCTGAAAAAAATGGTAGAGACATAAATATGAACTGTTTTAACTGTGACAAGATGGCTGTTTTGCTGTCTGCTGCTTCTTGACTTCCTTTATTAAACTTTACATTTTTGACCCAGCCACTGATGAACAGAAGTTATCTTGCCTGTACTGAGCTCAGGAAAAAGAAGAAATGAAACAACTCAGACTTGGCATGAGGCCAGACTATCTGTAGTTTGGCTTTTCACCAGACAAATCAGTGTACAAATAACATCCCTTCCATTTTGACAACCTAGATTACTGAAAAAAAATCAAAACATCTTGTCTTTATTTTAAATTTTAGAGAGACAAATTAATTTTATTAGTTAGACAACTCTAAGGTTGGAGAGAAACAGGGCTGGGTCTTGGCTGTGAAGCTGTCCTCTCATGTATTACAGTATGAAGTCTAAGTCTTGCAACCAACTTGTCCCTAAACTCCGCTGAAAGCTAAAGTAATAAAGCAAACTTTTCATTTGAAATTTAGTGACATGGCTTCAAAGAATTGAAGAGGGAGAGCAGGAGGAACAAGAGCAGCTGCTTCTGCCTTATGAGATTGTTCTCGAGAGGAAGTTTTTTCTGTAGTGAGATGCACACTGGAACAGATGTGAACTGTAGCAAGGGCATTAGAACTTATTACCGGGACAGGGTTGGAAATTTTGTTGGGACTCAGGTCTTCTACATAATAATTGCATCTTTTTTTTATCCAGAGTCCTTAGATATTTGAAAGTATCTAATCTGAGAGGGGATTAGTGAACTCAGCTTCATTAATTTTTGGCAAATGTTGTCTTTTCTTTCTCTTTTTGTCTGGTGATAGTGATGCAATTGTTGCAAACATTAAGCAATGCATACATGCCACAACATATGATATTCATCCAACTCCTCTCAAACTGGCTTGTGCACTGGACCCAAAATAGTTTCCCTAATTTGGTCCTTTACCTGAGCTAGTCTGTGTTTTGGATCTTGCTAGTCCCATGCTAGTACAGCTGTTGTGCCTCTACTGGTTGTAGAGGACCAGACCTAAGCATGTTTTGTCTCAAACATTCTGTTATAACAGGAAAGACACAATCAAAATAAAGGGTTCCACAGTGGTGGGGCAGTGCTGTTATGAGCCAGCTTCCTGCCCTACCTTGAGATTTGTGCGCTGTGCCCCAAGTCTCCTATTCACTCCCTGGAAGACGAGATGGGCTGGCTGTGCATGTGCAAAAAACAGTGCGAAAAGTCTAGTTTACATAAGAGGTGTGCACCACTATAAAAGGGCTCGGATCAGGTTCCCTTGTTCTCTTTCTCCTCTCTTTCTCTTTCATTTCCTCTGTCTCTCAACTATCCAAGCAGCATCACCAATACGGGACCTAAAGACTGGTGATATCTTTTGTTTTCTTCCCTTGTTTTTTCTAGGCAAAGTACAGTTATTGTATTCTACTCCATACCGTGTTTTGAAGTTTTTTGTGAGAGTGGAGAGCTTGTGGATGTGTTTGTGTCTTGTGAGCCAGCACCTTCGAGAAGCGTGTTGTGGTAGTTGAGAATTACTGAAATGTACTGTATAAGATTAGGGGGTTTAAGCCAACATCTTTTCCAGGAGTGTATTATAAGAATTTAAGGGCATGTTAGCCAACACCTTTTGAATCTAAATAGTGGGCTGGTTGCCAAAGTTAAGAGAACTGTACAACGGAAGATAAGAGTTCCTGGTACCTGGTCCAACGTCTTTGTTCAGAACTTATAATGACCAACAGGGTCCCTGCTGGTGGGCTGTCATGGCAGCTACACTAAAACATTCAGTCTGGACATTCAGACCATGCTATTGCAATGTTCATTCTTGTTGTAAAGTATACAGTAAATCCTCCCTTCTAAATTAAGACTTCTGTCTCCTTTACACTTCACATATTATGCCTTTCACAAAATCACAGAATCACAGGGTGGGTACATTGGAAGGGATCAAGTGGGTCATCTGGTCCAACTTCCATACTCAAGTAGGGTCATCCTAGAGCACAATGTACAGGACTGCTTCAAGATGGTTCTAGAGTATCTCCACTGAGGGATACTCCACAACCTCTCCGCACAGTCCATTCCACTGCATGATCATTGACACAGTAAAGAAGTTCTTCCTCATATTATGATGGAACTTCCTGTGCATCAGTTTTTTACAATATCCTATTGCTTGCACCACCAAAACAGCCTTGCTCTGTCCTCTCAACACCCTCCCTTCAGATACTTATAAATGTTGATGATGTCCCCACTCAGTTGTCCCTTCTTGAGGCTACACAGGCCCAGTTACCTCAGCCTTTCCTCATAAAAGAGATGTTCCAGTCCTGTAATCATTTTGGTAGTCCTTCATGGAATTTCCTCCAGGAGCTCCATGTCTCTCTTGCCCTAAGGAGCCCAGAACTGGACACAGCACTCCATATGTGGCTTCACTTGGACTGAGAAGAGGAGTGGGATCACCTCCCTTTACTTACTGTCCATGCCCTTGGTAAGGCACCACAGGATACCATTGGCCCTCTTTGCCCCCAGAGCACACGTTGGCTTACGGACAGCTTGTTGTTCACCAAGACCCCCAGGTCCTTCTCTACAGAGCTGCTTTCCAGCAGGTCAGCCCCTAGTCTGCACTAATGCCTCGGGGTATTCCTCCCCAGGTGCAGGATCCTGCACTTGCCTTTGTTGAATTTCAGATGGTTTCTTTCTACCCACCTCTCCAAACTGTCGTCTGTCCTTCTGGAAGACAGTGCAGTCCCCTGGGGTATTGACCACTCCTCCCAGCTTTGTGTTGTCAGTGAGCTTGCTGAGAAGCCATTTGCCCTTGCATGCAATTCACTGATGATTATATTCATCAATACTGGGCCCAGTATAGAACCTTCATGGTCACTACTGGAAACAGCCCTTCTCTAGGCCTTGTGCCACTGATCACATTCTCTGGGATCTGTCATTCAGCCGGTTCTCAATCCATTCACAATACACTTTCTCTGTCTGCACTTCTGGACTTTGACTATGAGGGAGTTGTGAGAGGCACTGTCAAAAGCCTTGTTGAAGTTGAGGTAGACAATATCCCTTATGCATCTAGATAGGCGTCTCATTATGAAAGGCAATAAGATAGGTGTCTCATTATGAAAGGTAATAAGGTTGGTCAGGCATGTTTTCCTTTTAGTGAATCCATGCTGACTACTCCTCATCACTTTCTTGTCCTCCATGTGCTTAGAGATGGCCTCCAGAATAAGGTGCTCTGTGGGAATGAGCTGAGCCTGCTGCACCTGTGGTTCAGTTAATTAGAATCAAAAGGGAGTGTTTTGGCCTTGACCGATGTCTTGACAAAGAGAGTACTGTGTTCTCAAAGAGGAAAACCACTTGATAGTGTGCATGGTTTACCGTGACTGAAAACAGTCACAGANCCAGCCATGTGCTTAGAGATGGCCTCCAGAATAAGGTGCTCTGTGGGAATGAGCTGAGCCTGCTGCACCTGTGGTTCAGTTAATTAGAATCAAAAGGGAGTGTTTTGGCCTTGACCGATGTCTTGACAAAGAGAGTACTGTGTTCTCAAAGAGGAAAACCACTTGATAGTGTGCATGGTTTACCGTGACTGAAAACAGTCACAGAATGATAGTGTGATTGTGTGGAGTCAAAACATTAGGCCAGCAAAAATCCTGGGAATTCTGGTTAACTGAATGACAACACCAGCTGCTGTTTACCAAATAAAGCTAATAAAAGGGAAAGGCAGAGAGAGATCTGCGAAGAAATCCAGAAAACCGAATCATGTGTGTGCAGTCCTATTCATCCATCGATGATAGTGTTCCATCACCTTTCCAGGGACTGCGGTGAGGCTGACTGTCCAGTAGTTACCTGGGTCCTCCTTCTTACCCTTTTTGATGACTGGGGTGACATTTGCTTTCTTCCAGTCCTCAGGCACCTCTTCTGATTGCCATGGCCTTTCAAAATGATCATAAGCAGCCTCACTATAGTGTCCTTCAGCTCTCTGACACTCACGGATGCATCCTGTCAGGGTTCGCGGAGTTGTGTATGTCAGGTTTGCCTAGGTGTTCTCTAACCCAATGCTCCTTGACCAAGGAAAAGTCTTCCTTCCACCCTTCATTTTAGCTTGCCTCCTGGGTCAGAGATTCCTGAGGGCTGATCTTGTCCGTGAAAAATGATGCAAAAAAAGTGTTCAGTAACTCTGTCTTCTCTGCATCATGTTACCGGTGTGTCCCATCTATTTGGTAGCAATCTCATATTTTCCTTAGTTTTCCTTTTGTTCCCATGGAATTCTTCCAAGAAGATCCCTGAAGAGGCAAAAGTTAGCTCTCCTGAAGTCCATGATGTGATTTTACTTGCTGCCTTGCTTCCTCCATGCAATATATTGAACTCCACAATCTCTTGGTCACTGGAGCCAAGACTGCCTGCAGCCTTCACATCTCCAACCAGACCCTCCTTATCTCTTAGTATAAGGTTGAGCAGCACGCTATTCTTGTTGGTTCCTTCCCCACCTGTCATCAATGATTTCCTGGAATCTCCTGGGCGCTTTGTGTCTTGCTGTGTTGTCTCTGCAGTGGCCATCAGAATGGATGACATCCCACACAAGAACCAGGACCTATGACTGTGAGGCCAGCTGCCTGTAAAAGGCTTCATCCCTTCCTTCCCCTGATCAGGTGGCCCACAGCCAACACCCACAACAGCATTACACTTAACAGTCTGCCTTTTAGTCTTAAACCATAAACTCTCAAGTCACTTATCATCCACTTCTAAGACAGAGAACCTGCATTTACCAGTTGTGATAATTGAAGCTGCCGATACTTAGAGGCTCTGTAAATCAGATCTCCAACCCCCCCTTTTTTTTTTTTTTTTTCCTGCCCAAACCCCCAGATGAACCCACTCTTAAAATCTTGGCTTAAACTCTCTACATACTCATTTTGCAAATGCTAGATTAGGATAATGATCCCTATCTTTTTAAAGAGATTTAGCAGCGCAGCTGAGACCTACTATATAAATGCTAAGTAATATCATTATTATAGTTGCAGAGTCAAACAGTTCTCCAAACTTTCCAACTGCTTTTATTGTAGTATTGTTACTAGGAAATTTTCATCTTTCTGGACAGCTGATAAGGCTTTGTTGCACCTGCCTTTTTGTTCTATTTTTTTATGCATTTGACCAAACACAGAGAGTCCTGGTCATGACAATCCTTCTTCTGTCTCTCTTTTACATTCTCGCTTTGGAGCCATAAATATAGCTATTTGTTGCTATTACTGTTGTTACAGCCCATCCCCTTGAGATCTGCACAGAGCTACCTCAAGGTTAGATATGGTCTGTGTTTTTCTTGTATTGTCTTCAACTTTCCGAGCTGAAGGGTGGTGTTTGTCTGAAAAAAAAACAAACAAAACAAAACAAAGCTCAAAGGTCTTTAGGAGGAAAAGGGAGAGGTGAAGTGGTGGAAACTGGGATCCTCCCTCAGTGGTTTGAATGCACACTTGAAATACTAGTCACTTTCTTTTTCCAAGAGCTCATTGCTTTGTTTCGCCTCTAACTAACATTGAATTGTCAGTGCCAGTCTGTTATTTAACACTCTTTCCACTTTCCCAGTGATCTACCCAGTATTTTCACTAGAGTTACACATCCCTTTTCTTTTTTCAGAGACAATTAGGTCACAATCAGCATGAAACAGAGTTTCAGCAGAGCTTCTATTGTGAGTGGGGTGGATATTTGCCCTCCATGAGTGCTGACAGAAAGGACACAGCTGGCTCCAGTGGGGGGAACAGTAGCCTTCTAATTTTCCAGTATGGATACAATTCCGTAGTAGTATATCAGGTTTATCTTTATTTTGTATTGTTTTCACTTTCTTAACACCAAAGTAGAGAGGTGCAAGATTATGCTTTTAAAAATTAGATCACTATGTTTCAGATATTCTTCATTTTAGAGGTATGTAAATCCAGATTGAAGTAGCTATATTTTTGTAAGAATTGCAATAAAGCTCTGCTGCTTTAGATCCCCATTCAAATCTTCATGCAATCGGACAAACTCTTCTGCCAGCCTTGAATCCTACACTAATGCTTAGTTGTTAATCAACTAGATTGAAATATTCTGTATAAATAATGATAATACTGGCACCAAAATTAGTCCCGTGTAGAATAACACAGTTTACTGGAGATGACATGTATTGTTTTAGGAGGTGTTGAGTGACCAATAACTTTTTAGAATAATTTTGTGAATGTTTAGCTTTGGCTTCTTACTGTTTCCTTTACATGATATATGCCTTACTCTATGTAACTTACTCTGATATAATTTTCTTGGACTTTTTGTTAGAGAACTGAAATCTTTTAAATAGTAACTAGCAAATAATTGTTCTATGTGGTGGAGAACTTCTCATGCCTTGAGAGCCGAAATGGGCGTTAGCATGCTGATATCAGATGCTTGATCTGCCTTTCTGGGTGTTACCTTGCTGCTCAGGAGAATCACCCTGACAATCACTATTCCATATTTCCTGAACACAGAAATGGATTGATTCTTAAGGTATAGTAAGAGAAGGGTATTTTTTTGATATCTTCCTCCAGCTGCAGTGACCAAGCTCAGGGCTTTTTGATATGTAAACTCAGGCAGCATCACTCATGCTTTTCATAGCTTATTCTCCCTTTTTCTCTGACCTCCTTTTATCTCTGTTGTACCTTCCTTTCGTGCACTGATCTCCTTCTTTGTAAACAAGCCCTAATTATTCTTCTCAAATGGTCACATCTTTACATCTGATACATCTTTATTCAGATTTGGTATTTCTGATACCATTATCCAGGCAATCTTAGTTTTGTATGTTATTATTGATATAGTAACATTGGTACTGTTGGTCTTTCAAGACAGTACCCATTAGGAATTCCTCAGTGTCCCCTCTATATACCGCCAGTATCAGGTATGTTAACTTCCCATTAAGTACCTGGCAGATCTTGCAGTCCTTCATGGCACTATCTGTAGCTTTTTTTGACTTCCTGCAGTGCTGCCTGTTACATTCAGCATTTTCTTACAGTTTTCAGTGTTCTGTTCAATTAGTGCAATCTCATACCAGGTCCTAGTCATGGGGCTACTCATTTGCCTGCACCTCCAACATATCTAATGTAAATTTTCAGTCTAGAATCATACTGTAACAGTGGTGGTAATGAAGCTGTCATTGTAGAGAAGATTTATGCTGGATTCGCAAATATCGTAATGAATATCAAAATTTCATTTATCAAAACACTTATAAAATAGTCTCTCAAAATGAATTTAGTGTCACAAATATTTTAATAATTATTCTATAGGCCATTGTAATCTCCATTTCCATGGGAGTGTTTCAACTATAATTAGATTACATAACACAGCTAGTTATTCTAACCCTTAGAATAGTATTAAACCACTTTGGAATCATTATTAAGGTGTTCTTTGCTATGTTTAAAAATTTATTTGTGTTGTAGGCTCCAGTGTTACAGATAGACTTATACATGCACCTCTGGCATTGTTCTGAAATGTCTGAAAAATCTGAAACAGACAAAGGTATCAATTGTTATAAATATCATGTGAGGTATAGTATTGTACTAACATTTTCTTGTGTGTGGTAAATTTTCCAACACCATGATGAAAGGTTGCTGGAGAATGTTAATATGCTTTCATAAAACTTCAGTTTTATGGAGCTGTACTCTGAAATTTTAAGAATTCTTCCCTACCTACAAGACTCCTATGCAATTTTCTTTTAAATAACTCTGAATGAATTTAAACCTCAGAGAAAGGCATATTTGTGAGATTCAGCTATAATGTGAGTTAATAAGGTTCAAGATTTCATCTCTTCTTTTACATGCTATTCATATTTGGCCTATACAATTGTTAATTTTCCTTTGGCCAGTGACTGTCATTTCTATCAGCTAGATGGGTTTCCTGACATGCAAAAATAGTCATTAGCCTGGAGGTCAATAAATTTATCTCAATTTATATGACCTGAGTCAAAAATTTAACAATTGGTCTCTAGAAATCACAAACTTTTGCCCCAGCTCATCCTCCATTCTGACAAAAACATCTGATCACAAATATGGTCCCACACAAGATTCATTTTGCAGTTATCATATAATAATCTAAAGGACAGAGACTTTTAGTTTCTTCCTGGTTTTGACTCACCTGGTTGTTGTTTGTTTTGGGGTTTTTTTGTTTATATTTAGAAGGGGTTTTGCAGCTGTTGTTTCTTATTTCCAGCAAGGTCTTCCTATGTGTGTTGCCAGAGAAGTCTTCTAATGCTTTTTGACATCATGTGGAGCTCCTTTTCTTGTGGGAGGGTCTTGTCTTCAGTGCAATATTTGGTTGAAGGCATTGAAAATGCAGCAGAGCAAACCAATCTTGATTAGTGTTTTACTCTCAATATTCACACAACTTCTGACACAAGAAGTGTATTACCTCTGCTTGAGACACCTATGATACCATTTTGTGTAAAATCAGTGTATCATTTCCAAGAGTGCAAACATACACCTTTTGAGAAGCAAGTACAGGAACTCTTTGTATGAAAATAAATTTACCCATAGTAAAAAGTACTGGTTGGACATTCAGAACTGCAGTGTACAAAAATCAGACACATGTTTCAGTTACCGATATGGTGGAAACATTGCCTCTTATGCCTGCAGCATAATATAATTTTCAGGACAGTTCATTCCTCATGTTTCTGCAAATTTTTGCAGTGGTGATAAAGGCATTTAAAAGCAGACTGAGATAGATTGCCTCATTTTGTACTGTCAGATGGGAAAGCATTTTGATCTTTAATGCTGCATTTGAAGTGTGAATACCTCCAGAAAGGTATGTGAACTTATTTCCAGCCCTTTCAGCTATCTGTTTCCATCAGCTTTAGGTTCCTGATATCAAAGTAACAAATATGCATTAATGTTTTGTTCTAGTTTAGACATAACAACCTGGTTTTATTTCCATTCCCTTAGTACATTTGCAAAATGATATTAACATTTGCAAATTAATGAGCCTTCCAGAACTGGTCAGCGAAGTTAAGTGCAAAAGTACTTCTACTGGATGAATGGAATTAGCACAAGTTCTGCTGCTGCTTAAATTTCATATTGATTAGAATATGCATGGAAGATAAACTTTCTCTTTCCCTTTCCCTTTCCCTTTCCCTTTCCCTTTCCCTTTCCCTTTCCCTTTCCCTTTCCCTGCCTCGCCCTCTGCCTCTGCCTTTTCCGTTGTCTTTCCCTTTGCTTTTCTCTTTCCCTCCCATCCTCTCCCCTCCTTCCCATCCCCTTCCAAACTTTTTTTGTTCACTCATCTTTCATACAACTCACACTTACCCTAGCTGAAACTGAGGCAGACTGTTGCTTAGCTATGAACTGCATCTAAATTACCCCTAGTTTTAAGTTTTTACTTGAAGATTCTGTGCATTTTCTATAAACAATCCTCTTTTAATTTTCTTTTTAGGCACTGTCAATTTGACTTTTAGCTATTCCTTGTGTTTTCTGGTGACTAAAATGTAGTGTTTCTTTGTTGAACAATCCTTATGTCAATCTTTATAGTAATTCTACTTGCATTTAATATCCTTTTGGAAGTTATTATTCAGCTAATTAGGTCTGAAACCCTCCACAGAAGTTTTTCCCCTTGGCTGGAGTATAAATTTTAGATTGGCTTTATTTTTTTTTTTTTTTCACTTTTGTCAGTACAGCTGTCTTTATCAACCAGTACTCTTAATTTCTCATAATCTGTCCTTTTGAAATCGAGAACCTTAGGGCACAGTCATACATTCATTTTTGAAATAGATGTAGCAATTTAAGATGTCATTACCCCATGGCTAGTCATTAATACCCTTCAGTTTGAAATTGTTGGAGCCTCAGCTATGGAGACTGATATCTGATGACATGAGCATTTCTAGTCCATTTCAGAGCAAAGTGGAACAGGTTTGCTTAAACTGCCCTCAGCTGCACTTTACATGGGTCTGTTTTACTTTATAATGAAAGGTACTTCCACAATGACTTGTTGTCTCTCGGTTGAAGGGATACTAACAAATTCCTGGAGAGTAATAATAGCACACAGTGGTCAACAGCATGGAGCCGGAAGAACTTTGGGAATGTACCTCCTCCAGTCTCCCTCTGCAGGTGGAACAATAGCCCACCCAAGATCAAGACAGGCACAACTGTATCTGGTCAAGGCTGGAAAACATTAGAAGATTTTGTATGTGGCTGTCCATTTAGTTTCAGACACAATTATCTCTATCATTACATGTCAATGAAACTATAGGAGTCTGAGAAATTACAGTTACAATGGTAATCTGTGACAAATCTTTGTGACCAGGTCATCTGTAACTACTTACACACCTTAAAACCAAACTAATATCTCTGTATATTCTCTTTAGTTTGTGTTAGATAAAAGTGACCAACTGCAATCTAAGCATTCGACAGGTAACTAGTGGTAAGAGTTTTCTTTAAAATGAAAATGTTCCAAATGTTCATCTTCTTTTCAGGGTGATTTTGACAATATAGGTAGATTTACTTTTTTTCTCCTCCATTTCCAGGAAATAGAACTGGTCTTTTTTCCACGGAGGCCCAAGTTTTATTTAGGAAACTGGAGTCAGGGTTGGAAGAAAATATTTTCACCAGTTCAATATCCATGGGACCTTTCCGGGAAGGTCTTTTAGCACTGGAAGCACTTAATAGAGAAATTACAAACTGAAACTGATAAGCATTGAAATGTTAGAATCCAGAGAAGAATAAGCTTTAGAAAAGTAAGAAATCCACTCTTCTACACATACTCCCGAGAAATTAAAAACAAAAAGATGCATCTGCTTTAGCCATGTGCATTTTGCTGCTTCCTTTTTATTTCTCCAAAGTTTAAAAGCAGGATTATGATCAAATGACATGTAACAGGGTGTCATGAAATACTTTTCTACACAATAAGGAAAGGGATAAACAGGTAGAGAAATCTGGAGCTGTTACCAAGGTTGAAAAGAAAGTAACAAAAATTAACTGCACTGCAATTTATTGATTTGGACAGATTATGTACCTATTTGTGCTGTAGAAAAGATTCAGATTTTTATAAGTCTCTAGGTAAACATTCTCATGCTTCCCTGATGTTTAAATACAGACATTTTCGCTTTGCTAATTTTAGAAATGCACACTAAAGTGCTCAGAGAACTACAGTTTCTTACATTAAAGTGGATGGAAGCAGATTATTTTGCAATGAACAAAAATATTTGCTGTTCTCTCTGTTCTTTTGTTGGCTTGCATTGGTTTCCTGTCCTCTTATGGGAAAGCAGAAACAATAGCCCCATGTTCCGTGTAACCAACTGAAATGCCTGGAACAGATGGAGGCACCATTATGTGAACAATTCAGCAGCCAAAATTTGTTTGCATAATCTGTTTGGGATATGCCCATGGATGGTTAATATCTATTTATAATCACTCATGAATCTTTCCCAACTTATGTATATATAATCGGGGTGGATTCATGAATGATTTATGAACAAAGAACTGAACTGCACTTGTCAGATGAATTATCTACAGAAGGTAATTTAACCTACTCATTAAAGGTCTCATATTTTGAGATTAAATGTTATTTGGGTCCACTTGTATGATGGCATTTTTAATAAATACATATTCAAAAAGTGTTATATTAATATTTTTCTTCAAGCCATATTGATTCATATTATGCTACACATATCAAAATATCCATTAAAATAATAAGCTAAATTGGAATGACATTTACTCTATGGAAATTCTAAGCAAACCAGTCAGAGAAGGGTTTTTCTGTTACAGAATCTTTTCTTTCAGGTTATGAGAATTTAAAAAATACTGCATCATGAAAACAGTTGAATGTATCACTAAATGTCCATCAGAGTCTCTGAACAGGTCATTGCCAAGCTAGTGAATTTCTTGGTTGGTTACACATCCTCATTTTCATTTCAAGTTGCCACAGAAAGCATTCACTGCCAGGCAGCAATTAGTACTTAATCAGGTCTTATAGCTGAAATATTTGTCAGCAGCAATGGAGAGGAATCATTTGCTTCATTTCTGAAGTTCAGCACTGTCCTCTACATAAAGTGATGCTCATTAGCATTCAGAACCACTGCATGGACAGCCTTTCCAGTGCTTTTTCTCAGATGGCTCTTTTTATCACTGGGAATGATTAGTGTCTTTAAAAAGAGGCTCTTCAGAAATTTTTCTCAAGTACAAATTCCCTGTTATTGTTTATGGAGCATTTGTTTGTAGTTTTTCTAGATATAGATAGGATTTTGAGATTAAAAACATCACAATATTCTTCTTCCTTTTTTTTTTTTTTTTGGCAACTCANTTTTTTTGGCAACTCATTTCAAATTTGAGATGGAACTGTGCCTCTGGGATCCAAAACAACTCCCTATGCAACGCAGAAATGCACACAGACTGATTGAATATTACGAACCAGTCTGTTTTCCCTTACTATAAGGGAAAAAAAAATTGATGTATTCTCCATTTCTGTGAAACAGGAAAGGAAGCTGAGTGTAGAATAGAAGAAAAAGAACAAGCCCTGCCCCCTTCTTTCCATGAGACACATGGAACAGTTTCAGAGAAAGGGAAGAGAGAATCAAGCAAACGTTTGTGTTGCAAAAATTCAGACGGTGCCTGTGCTTGTTTCCTCTGTTATAGATGTTAACAGCAATAGCTGAGCAAAACAACTGAAAGGCACAGCTGCTTTATTCCACATCCTTGCTGATTCTGACTATATTACAGAGCTTCAGCAGCTGGTCTGTGCTCACAAAGACTATTTTATTAGATATTTCTAATTTCTATTGACAGTGCATCACTGGATTTTGAATTCCCACAAGTCTTTAGAGAAGAAAAAGAGGTGAAAGCAATCCTTTCTTTACTTATCTGTGAGACTAAACCATATTACCATATTGTACATGTATGTTATTCTTCACAAAAATTCTACATTGTCACAATTCAATATATGACAATAATTTAAAAAAATGAGACTAGATCAAAATGTAGAACATGATTTTTGGTTGTGAGGTTTCTCCCTTTTTTTTTTAATGTCAGATTTAAAACATCTTTGATTGCTCTCTGACTGCTGGAATTGAGGGTTCACCATAAAGATCAGCAAGCATAACTTGTTCAGGGAAAGGGTTTGCCTAATTTTAAAGTAGTCCAGATAAATAATGTATTGGAAAAACCCATCTTAGAGGGGGAGTTCTTGTTAGAGTTTTCTAGCTTGCCATCATCAGTACCTGTTCTTGGAGAAGTAGTAATCTTTTAAACTATCAGAAATTTTCAGTGCACCAATGAGTTCAATCAATCAGAAGCTGTTGATTTCTTAGCTTAGATTGGGATAACTGAGCCAAAACGTGCAACAAGATTCAATTTTTCCACTGTTACCAGCAGCTGAACAAGGTTACTGTGGTGTAAAAAACCTCAAACCCTCAAGAAGACCTTTTAGTGAATTATAAACATCTCTTTTTTTTTTCTATTATAAGGTCTACTTTTTTAATATGTTTCAGAAAGCACTTTTAGTCTTTTCTTCCCACAAAATTTATAATGTTTGCATGCAAAACAGATTAGGAATAAATTATTATTGAACATAAAGTCCCTGAAGTCGTATCCATGTAACATCATTCTAAGAGCAGTGATACGCATCTTATATTACAGAATTCATTATTCTCATGGAGGCTCAAAACACGGACATTAGAGGCAATATTTTAAGGCTTACATTTTCATCACAGTAGCTTCTAGGAAGGAATTGCTTGAATACTAATTCCATGCTGATGAGTTCATACTTTTTGTATTTGCACTACAAAGCAAAGTGAATAATCATGGCCACCCTGTTAATCAAGGTGTCATGGAAATGAAAGGTGAAAACCTTTTTCCTTCAAAATCAATGACTGTAATGCTTTAGGTTAAGTGCTACCAATTTGGAGCAAAGAGGAAGAGTTAATTAATTTATCTTGCATTCTGTGCTCCTATTTATACATTTTCACTTAATATTTACATTAGCTGAGAACAGGTCTTTGCTAACTAGAGTTCATCTTACAGTCATATATATTCTATTATTTTATTTTCTAAAGAATTGTTTACCATCCAGTTTCCTCTTCTCTAAGCAACTACCAGAAACATCTAGTGAATTAAATCTTAGGTTTATTTTGTTTCTCTAAGATATAAAAATCATTTAAAATGTTAGAATGTCAATTTTAATCTTTCAGCCATGCTTATTTTCCTTTCAAATATGGAATGTAATTGTTTTCACCTAGAATACACTTCATGCAAATATACTTACCTTCTATATCAATATGCTTTCATATGTAGTAAAAACTCCTTGTCTTATACTCATTTAACTGGTGATATAGGAAGCAAGTGCAGACCCAAATCAAGCCTCCACAGAATCCTATTATATAAGTCTCTCCATTGATTCAGTGAAACATTTACGACTTTCCACTGGATGTTGAAGTGCTGAATCTGTGCTCATGTTAAATGATTTTTCATAATTTTCAGTATGTTCCTGTTCTTTAATTTGTTTATGAGAATGTCACAAGAAATACTTTCAGAAATCTTCCTAAAATTCATAAAACCTCTTATCCCGTCAGGACACATAACCACAGAACGTCTGAGACCGACCAGCGCCTGTGGAGATCACCAAGTCCCACCCTTGCTCAGAGCAAGATCAGTCACAGCAAGCTGCGTAGGCTCATGTCCAAGTGAGCTTGAACGGGTTCAAGGACAGAGACTTCAGAACTTCTCTGTGCAGGCTGTGCCAGTGTTTGACCACCTGCACAGTAAAAAAAGTGTCTTCTCATGCTTAAGCAATATGTTTCACCCTATGCCTGTTGCATCTTGCCTTTCCAGAGGGCACCACAGAGTGTGTCTCTGCTCTCATCAGGTTTATACATACATGTCTAAGATCCTTCTGAGACTTCTCCAGGTTTCTTAGAATCTTGTGCAAGAAAACTACCTTCATTTGTTTTTGTTTGTTTTTTTTTTTTTTTTTATTTGAATCTACTTCTCCTGTAACTCAGCTCACCCTTGCTTGTTTAATTTTTATACAATAGATAATTTACTCTCAAATGTACCAAGGTATTCCAATTAACTTAATTATCTAAGTTCTGTCTCCTTACATTCTCGTTCATTCCTTAGGAGATCTCAGAGTGACTCTCTAGTGATTTTATCAGTTTAATAGACCATTTTTAGTATTCTAAGGTTAAACTTATCTTCTTGAAGCTATTTCAAAGTATCTGAATGTTCTAAATAGTCTGTGATCTGGTTCTTTCCTCCTACTGGTGGAAATATTTTCTTTTTTGCTTTAACTGCAGTGATTAATGGGAATAATGGGACTAAAAATAAATATGCAGTTTTAATTACTTCAGAGTTCTATTATTTTGGAATATGAGATTAGTAGAGCCACGTCCTGCCAAAGCTGAATACTTAATGAAAATGGCATGCATTAGTAGTAACAATTACTGCTAGTGATAGTACTCTCTGATGCATTTTTTTCCACTTCTCCTTAGAAAGAAAAGAAAGGATGAGAGCACTTGGGCAGTACAGAACTGTGGAAGGCACTAATTGAGACCAATTCATCTCTGAATGTTCTACTGGTGGGATGATTTAGCATAGTTATGCTTAGTTGGATTCTTTTGTTCTTTTCTGTAACGAATTTTAAAGGGACCTGACTGAGCTAAAGGGAAAGCAGGAAAAAAACCCTTTTAAAACCAAAAAAGCACAAAACACATAAAAAATAATCCAAACAAATGATAAGACAATTTCAAGTCCTCTGTAAGGACTTGCTTTTTAGGAAAAGACCCTAAGCTTCTCTCTAAAAGAATAATTCATTGAGATTGGAAGCTGGCTTCCTTGTTCATGGCAGTAGGTCACAAAGATAGAGACAAGAGGAGCTTTGCTGAATGGCAGAAGCAGAAAAGAGGGATTCTGAATATCACAGGAATTTGCCCCAGCAGCACAGAAAAGAATAATAAAGGTTTATTTTTAACAATTTGACAGAAGTTCAAATATGTAATAGGAAAGTAGTTAATAGCTTTCAGAGTTTCTCTTCTGTTTTGTATCAACCAACTCTTTCACTGACAAACACTCTGAACGCAGGAGAAAGCCAAATGAGTTATCTTGGCATAGGCTTCAGAAACCACAACTGAATTTCTGAATTGCATACTCTAAAGTGTAGTACAAACAATAACCACACCTGGACTTGTTCCAAGTTTGTAATATCAGTCTTCTAAGGACGTTTCCATATTTTGTGCCTGATGAAGATATAAGCTCTTTCCATCCTGCAGAGTGAGAAGAAAAAATAATAAAGAAAAACATCTATTCATTGTAAGAATACAATGTAGCCTTTTCTTCATTAAAAAAAAACTTTGGATTCCTTGAGTTATTTGTCTCGTAACTTCTCTCAGAAATTCAATGAGCAATACAGCTAACAACCAGAAAACTCTCTCCATCCTTTTTCCTATTGGATTGAACAGAGGTTGAGCGCAGGTTTACTGTGTATTCAGATCCACATTTTATACAGGATACAACACGATGATTGCTTTCACTTTCCAAAGTAAATGCTTTTGGTGGCTCAGAAACCTTTGTATTCCCATCTGCCATTTCTTCTTGCATCAACACATGGAATTCATTTTGTCCTTTTCTATTCAGGTGCCTTAGAGTACCCTTTGCAGTACCCACATATCTGAGGACTTCCACATTCCAAAAATCTGTATTAAGGCAGACAAGTAAATATAAACAAAAGGACACTAACCCCTGTGTCACATTAGATCACACAGAAATGGAAAATTTGGCAATCTACAAAGTAAAACTCTTCATACAATATTTGTTTTCATCTAAAATTTTTAGTTTTCTTTTAAAAAAATTTCAGTTTATTTGGCAAGATGCGTTTTGACAAGAGTGAAATTTTCCTGTTTTTTAAATGTAGTTTGTGATGTTTTATGGGACAAGCCTAATCATTCCTATCCTATCTCAAATGCCACCTAGGTACTGTATTGCACTTCCTAAAATATTAACCATGTTTTTCTCGTTGGGGTCTCAGAGCTTTTCTGTTAGTTGTCTACTCTGTAATAACTGTACCTCTCGAAAGTTAAAGTTTGCTGTTTCAGAATATGACTTAACAGTATGAATAGATATGAAAATTAAACGCAATCATACATCTGATGGCTTCAGACTCTTTGTAGACATATAACAAAGCCTCAGTTGTGCCTTTTGCATGCATATAGGTGATTGAATTAATCTCACAATGACATCATAGTGTCACAGGAGTACTGATTCTTGCAAACTGAAGGTCAAATGAAGGTAGAAGAACAGATTTTAATAAACAATTAATTTGAAAACTAGATAGATGTATTGAATCATTCTTCATTGCAGGAATGCTTACATGTGTTAAATTATGCAAAATAGCTGGAAAATCTTCTAAAATAACTACTTGTCATGGTTTTATGTTCCAAAAATACAGACTTCATTGATGAAATATGCTGCATATTTTCTTTTGAGCCTTAATTCTGGCTGTTAGATCACCTTTATCAGTCCCTCATCAGAATGGTTTTAATCCATAGAATGAGAAACTGAAGAGAGTAAGATAGGGTAGCCTAGGATAAAGATATGGAATCATAAACCTAAATCTCCTAGGAAATGATTTCTCACCTTTGTACTGAAAGGCTCAAAAAGAAATAAAATATAAGTGCAAACTGTATTTCTAATGCTGAAATGGTTTATCATGTTGTACTTCTAACTTGCTTTCAAGGACATTGAAGTCAGACATGGTGATCTCTGTGTTAGTGAAGGTTGGATTCAGCAGTGTCACAGCTCATCTGAGCACAGAATAAGCTGGAAGGAGTTGCAGAATACTAAAGTATGAATTTTATTGTCAGAAACCTACAATTTCTATTTTTAAAATCTATGTGTTTGCCTCAGTTTTTTACTTCCGTCATCTCTGGGCAATCCTAAATTGTTCACGAAAAGCTGTAGATTTGTTGCTGGTGTAGCAGCAAAATGCACAGAATTCACAGTAGCAGGCTGACTTATTATCCTATTCTTTTAATAATCCATCTGCATTAATTTAGAGCTTGAGTGGCAGGGGTTTCTGCATCACATTTAGTGCTGAAATTCAAGGCAACAGTTTGATCAAATAATTGTTTTAGCTTTTTTAGGCATTCAGTATTAGCTGCTATCTTGGGACTATGGATAGTTTAAGAGCATTTAGGTCTTGCAGTTGTGAGAGACAATGAACTAGAAAGCTTAACATGACATGAGAGTTTGGTCCTAAAAGTGCTGATCAGGTAGTTTTGTCTTTCTGTCTGTCTGGGGAGGTTCCCTCTCCTGAATTTGCAGTGATTCCTAGATTTGATGAATTATACAGCTGGTAGAATGAAAAGAAACCAATAAACAAGTAAATAAATAAATAAATAAATAAATAATGACATTCTAAAGTAGTGGTGATTAGGTTTTCAGTGAGGTAATTAGAAATTTCTTAAGATTTTATTATGCCACTTAAAATCTGAGCTCTAGGATATATAGAATGATAGAATATGCCCAGTTGGAAGGGACCCATCAGGATCATTGAGTTCAAGTCCTGGCCCCGCACAGGACCATCCCCAAGAATCACACCACGTGCCTGAGAGCATTGTCCAAATGCTTCTTGAACTTTGGTAGGCTTGTTGCTGTGGCCACTTCTCTGGAGAGCGTGTTCCAGTACTCAACCACCTTTTGAGTGAAGAATCTTTTCCTAATATTCAACCTAATCTCTCCTGACTCATCTTCATGCCATTTCCTTGAGTTCTATCACTGGGCATGAGAGTAAAGAAATCGGTACCTGTCCCTCCGCTTCCTCTCATGAGGATGTTGAGGACCTCAATGAAGCCTCCCCTCAGTTTACTCTTCTCCAGGTTCCAGAAGCCAGCCACTCCTCATATAACTTCCCCTCAGAGTCCTTTACCAGCTTTGCAGCCTTCCTTTGGGCACTTTCTAATAGCTTTACATCTTTCTTAGACTGAGATCCAGCTGGTGATCCTTTGACTGATGCCCCTCAGGACATGGTTGGCCCTCCTGGCTGCCAGGGCACTGCTGACTCATATTCAGCTAAGGGACTGAGTAACCATCCTACCTGTTAGGATGTAAAAGCGCTCTTTGAAGTGAGACATAAAGTTACTTTAAGACAAACTTAACTTGTGTAGGGGCAGACCCAGGAGCATCTTTCCATCAGATGTCACGAAAATACATCGTAGTGAACTATATAATAATAATGAGAATGTTTGAAAGCTGATCTCAAAGAACCTTAAAATCTTGATGAAATTTAAAATACTGTTGGCTTTCTCCGAAGTGAAAATTGGCAGTGACCTTTGGAGAACACCACTGAAGCTAATACAAGCCTATGGTTGGAATTAGGGTTTAATAAAACAGAAGTTGTGAACTGACAGCAGTAGTGCTGTGAGAAAGCAGATTACAGAATGAAACTCCTTGTCAGAAAAAGAGGAATAATGTCCGAGAGGGTATTGCTGAGGTTCACTGAAACCAAGGCTTATGGTTTACCTTTATTTTAGGAGGTTTTTACACTAAAAATAAACTTTCAAAAAGTGGAACACACTGGTAATTCAGTTCTCCTTTTTCCACATTAGGAATTATATTTTGACATTTTGTCCAGGGATTATGACTTACATAAACTGAAGCTATCGCCATACATTGAGACCATACTAGTAGAAAATCCCCATCTATATTTAGGACCATGATTATTGAGGTTTTGAAAGATAAAATGAGCACTAGAATTGTCTAGGGAGTTACTGAGTTCACCCTAAACCAAGAATTCAGATTAGGGCTATGTAAACCAGGACTTAAAAAACCCCAAGAGTAACATATTTCAGACAAGACCAAAACTGAGTTTAGAATAGTGGGGATTTAGTAGTTCAGTGAAAATTTAGCAGTGCCAATAAACTCAGTTTAAGGACGAATAAACTAGAAGTTGTGACTGTGCAATAAGAAAGCCATGGAAAAAGAAATAACAAAAAATGTACTGAGAAATTTGGCATTGGGCACCTTGGTAATAAAGTAATCCAGTCCCTTGGACTAACAGTAAATGCTTCGTGGTAAAGCAAAACCAGAAAAAAAGTATAGGTAAACCATTTTTAGATTTCTCACTGAAAGGAAGAAATCATTTAAATGCGTCTAGGTTCTTGAGGGAATTCAGAATTAGGGTTCAGTTAGGGTAGAAGTTGATTAAATTTGGAAATTAAGGCATGAGAGTAAGAAGGTATCTGAAAAGATTACCATGGAGAAAATAGAATTTTCTTGCTAAGGTTATCAGGGACAAAATGGTATGAGGTATTTCTTAGCCCAAGGGAAGCCTAGATTTAGTGAGAGAGTGCAAGTCTGCAACTGAGAGGAGAGTTTAGACTATTGATGCTGTAAGAAGACGTGGAATTCCTGGAGCAACAAAAACATGTCCATGGAAGTCTGATCCAGGAAAACAACTAGGACAAGATTAGGAGTGGCATCTTAAGTGTATCCCAGAAGTGTGGAAATTTGTCATGAAGTTTTTCAAGAACAAAATGAGAAAGGACAATGTGGGGAACATTGTGTGACGAACCAAGGGTGAAGTATGAGTCAAAGGTAAAGGCTAGGCAAAGATTTCATTTATTGCACACAAAATAACTGAGATAAGGAATAGCTTGCAATGAAAAATAATGTGATGTGAATGAGCAGTTTGGGACACCTGTGAATACGCTAAAGGAAAATTTAAGAGTAAGCTATTTGTCTTTTTCTATGAGAAATTGATGAAAGGTTCAAAGTAGATCACCACTAAAGTAGACCGAAAATATTCTTAAGACGGTGCCCAAAACATTTGTAGAGTATGAAACTATTTATGGTGTGTAGATTCTAGATGGGACAATTTGATGTGATGCTCATGAATGGTGCAACTCATTATAAGAGTCTGAAAAGGTTTACAGCTTAAACATTGTTAGAATCATTGAAGGACTTTTGCGCAATATAGAAAAGTGTGCGATGATGCATCTACTCACTTACCTGAATATGCCTAATAATTTGGACTGTGACGGGAACTTGAGATAAGGTAAAATTGGTGTTATTGTCCAATTATGCCAGGAGAAGTATGTATCAGCAAGTGTGGAAGACTGGAATGCCGATGACTCAGACAATCAAGGTGCAAGCTGATGACATGCAAAGTAACCACCCAGGTGCTGAGGGCATGCACACCCACATCGGGGTACAAGCTGGGTGTTGAAGAAGATAAGGAGTGAGGCAAATCCTGGTAAGCAGGGCAGTGTTTCTTTGTCCAGAGGGGGTGGTGTTTTTTGTCCTTGCACAAATGACTCAGCTGTGATAACTCCCCTCCAGGGAAGCACTGGGACAGTTCGCACATAGCCTGAAGATATTAATCTCTGCTGATGGGCCAGAATTGACTCACCTGTGCTGATGAAACAGGCAGCTGTAATATCTTAAAAGCTGTCAAAATCTCCTAAAATGTCCCATGACTCAGTGTCACATCAGCCATGGTAAAACTCCCTGCCACACGGGAGGTAATGGGGGCATTCCCACCTGATCTAAGCCCAATAAAAGACCACACGGACTTCACTCAACACATGGTCTTCCCTCACCACTTCATACATGGACTTCTCTCACCATGTTGGACTTTCCTTATCACCACAGACTTCCCTCACCATCCTGGGCTTTTCCGCTCACTGCCCTGGCCTTCCCTCAATGGATCCAGTCTGCAACCATCACTTTGACAAGACTCTCACCACCGATAAGGTCACAAAGAAGAGGATAAATGGGATTCTGTCTGGATCCACAGAGTAGTGATATATCTTCTACTTAATCTGTCTCTCTGTCACTCTCTTTCTCTCCCCCTCCTCTCTCCTTTTCCAATTTCTATCTCTCTATCTCACGTTTACTGTTAAACAAAAATCTGTACTATTGACTTTGGTATATGGTCCTGTTTGCACCTTAACTCAAGCAGAATAACTCTAATAACTCTAATACGTTCAAAGAAACTAATTATAACACTCATGAATGAGGAAACTGGTAGTGGAAATTACGGTCAGTGGCAGCTTTGGCTGTAATAAACATGAAATAATGGATTTCAGGATCCTGGCAAAAGTGAGAAGGTCAAATAGAAGAGTAGATCCTGGACACCAGGAGAAAACAAAAATAGCTCTTCAGGAAACTGGGGTACAGCTCTGAAGGACAAAGAAGCTCAGTTATGCAGGGCAGCATTCCCCAGGTTGAAGATAGGTCTATCACAACATTCAGGGCAATACCTGGACGTATCAGGAGACTGGTGTGGCTAAACAGGGCACTTACAACTGAGACTCATTGCGAAAACATGTATTCAGAAGACAGAAGTGAGGACAGACTATAATTAAAGTTAAATTTCATTGAAAAGATAATTGAGTCTATGACCTTTTGAAAAACCTTACCTCATACAAATCTAGACCCAAAAGAATGCATCTGAGGATGCTAAAAAATTGCCTGATGTTATGAGGCTGCTCTTGATCATTGAAAAGCTAACAGTGTCAGTTATGATTTGAGAAAGGGAAAAGTAACAACATCTTCAAAATTTGTAAGAAAAAAACGATACAGGGAGCTAGAGGCTGGACTGTTTTACTCTTGTACCTGGGAAAATTATAAAACAAATTGTCTTGGAAGTCATTTCTAGATGCATGGAAAGTGCATTTCTGGAAATGGCCAGCGTGCGCTTACCATGCACTATGTCACGTATAAGTGGATGAGATGGAGCAGTTTTTACCTTCTAGGATGGCTACCTTGACTTATACAGGAGTTTTGACCAAGTCTCCTGTACAATCCTCGTAATCAGAGTGGTATCATTACAATCCTTGTAATCAGAATTAAAATCTAGGTTGTTGGCCTAATGTCTATGTGAAAAACTGGCTAATCAGTCGAGAGGTTAACTACATAATCTGTGTGGAGGTTGGTTAAAAGCAGAGCTCTTCAGGTGTCTATCCTGGAACCTGTTCTATTTACCATCTTTATCAATGGCCTAGATCACAAAGTGAAATACATCTTCACCAATTTTTGAACAGAAGGATGTGGGTGCAGTCAATACAAAACAAAAGCAGACATGCACATGTGGGAGGACTAGACTGATTGTCTCATAAAATCCAGCATGGACAAATGCAGTACTGCATCACTGTCTGCCTTGACAGGAATTCTGCAGAGGAGGTCATGTGGGTCCTAGAATAATTTGCATTTCAGTTGGAAAAGACCTTTAAGATCAGTCCAATTGTCCACTTGTTAGAGGCATCAAAGAGCAGACAAAATGCAAAGCTCAGACGTGATGGGGCCCATGGTGATCAGAGCAGATAGTGAAACTGAATGGAGTTTCAGCAGTTTGTGTTGCCATAGCATCAGAGAAGAACACTAAATGTGAAGAAAGCTGCGTGATCTTGTTCTTTCACATGATACCAAGAAATATTTTGTACAACTGCTACCAAGTACACTTCTTATATATTCCATATAATGCCACTGCTAAGATCAGGAAGTTTGACCACAGTCCTAATCACAGCATGCCTAGCTGGGGGATGAGAATTCAACAAGAAATTTATAGAGACATATTGATGGGTTTGTCCTCCTTGCCCTCCCCAGAAGGGATGCCTTTTGCTAAATCTTGTGTCCTCAGCTATGCCAAGTGTTTTGATCTGAGAAATTAGGCTTGTGATTGTAATAATATTGTTAGTGGTATATGTAGCTACTCGGCAGTTAATGCAAAGATCAACAGCAGTCCAAAGGAATCACATATGTTGTATTTAATAAACCATACAATTAGTGAACTCGACTGGCTCTTTTGAATTCAACTGGACCTATAGCTAGTAGACCATTCATGCACTTGTGATTGGGCATGCAGTTATGTTTTTGCAGTAGAACCTAACACTGTCAAGTCCACCACTGAACCATGTCCACAACTGCACGTCCCGATGAGGAAGTTAGTTGAACTGAGGCTGCAGTGAAACCTGGCAGTGATGAATGCAAAGAGCACCGTGGGCTACCTCAAGAGGAACACATACAGGAGATCAAAGAAAGCGAATATTCCTCTTCAGTTGGCACTTGGATTATATTACACCTGGAATATGATTCACAATAAAGCGTAGGCTACCAAACCAGTGGGATCTGGAACTTGTGCACTGTGGGGAGAGCACGGAGCACCAGGGCTGGTTTATCTGGCAGAACTGATGATGACAGTGGCTCTGAATAGCAAGTCTGCCACTGACAGGAGGGTTTCAGGGAGACACAAGTAGACTTTTCACAGTGGTGCATTGTGGTAGGGTAAGAGGCAGTGGGTAGATGCTGAAACATGAGAGGGGCAGGCTGGAAGTAAGGGAAAAGCCGTCAATGAGAACAACTATGCAGTGGAATGTGCAGTCTAGAGAGAATTAAATCTCTGTGCCTGGCAGTTTCCAGACCTATCTACATAACAACTCTGAGCACCCTGGTCTGAAGGTACTGCTTTGTATGGGAGTCTGATTAGAAACCTCGCATAGTCTACTCCAGCCTGCATGACCAAGTGGTTCTAGGTCTTTCAGAAGGCCTCAGTGAGCACAGTATCAGACTTTTGTTACATTGTAGTAAATAAGAAACTGTTAGACAGATGCAGTATTTGAAAGTAGATTTTAAATTAGGTTTAAGAAGGTAGAGATTAAATTTCTGTCTTGGCGTATAATTGACACGATTGAACTGTGAGCCTAGGTGTGGTAAGATACAAACTCTGGAGTGACAGTGTGTCATAAGTATTAGTTTTCCCAGTGAAAAAATTAAGACTTTCGTCACTGAATATATTAAGTCAAGCCTTTGCATAGTGCTAGGTTTTGCAGATGTGTATTCTATAGTGTGACAGTATCAGCAAAATTAAAATATATGACACAAAATAAATTGAGAGCAGGACCCATTTGGTTTCTCAGTGTAAAAATTAGGAATGATGTTCCACATAATATCAATTAACTGGTTTTAATCTTGGAGTCACGGCTGGGGTTTAGTAGACTCTCTGTCATTAAAAATGACAGCTTAACCCAGAACCCAAAAGGAAGAGTAGAACAATAGCTGATAGTATTTTCATGGTTGAGGCAGGGAATATTATTTCCTGTTATTACCAAATATTGTGCAAAGTCATGGTTTATCTTCACAGCTGTAGAAGATGTCCCTATCACTAAGAGTGTCAAATCAGTTCAGTTGTCTAAACAAAGGAATCTGTCTTCACCTGAGATACTTGATGTCCTGCTCCCTGGCCTCCAGCTATCTCTCCAGAAGAGCAAATATTTTCTCTCAAATCTGTGTTATAGGTTGTGTCTGCCAGTCAATAACACTTGTGATAATAGGGTCAGAGTTGGCTTTGCACTTAGGGCTCAATAAAACAGATCATGTGGAACAAAATTTAGCCTCATTACCAAAGTTATTAGGAGTGTTAGCCATTAAGGTTCTAAAGGAGACAGTGAGTTGGGCTTCTGTAGGGTTTTACTCATATAGACTAATCTAGTGCTAAAATTTCCTAAGTTTGAAGATAATGGATTCTAAGAGTTCCACTAACAATCAGTCCCAAAGTGGACTTAGAACAGATTAATTTTCAAGTTTGGCTGATATGCAACCCAGGAGCGTATTCAAAATAAGGATAGTGTTTGTGTTAAGGTTTAGATAAAACTATCACATTAAATCACAGTAATTTTGGAGTTTGTTGCCATAGTAAATTGTTAATTCATGATGGTTTATTTCCCTGTGGATATTTCTGGTCATGTTCTGGTAACGCTATACACACAGTTCAGAAGAGTAAGACAGATAGAGGGCTACACTGAAAACCACGGTTTACATTCATAGTGGCCAAACAGAGAAGGAATCTCGTCTTGTTTTGCACTCCAAATTTGCCTGTATTTCCCTCTTTCTCTCACCACCACTTTTCCTGCTGGTAGTTGAATCACAGGAGGCTATGAGAAAGAGATATGCTTCTTCCATAAAGTTGGCAGTAAGAAACTGACCAGAGAGAAATGGGATGCCCAAATTTGACTTGAAGATATGAAGAGCTTTCTATATTAGCTTGAGCCTAGGGCTGGGAATATCATTGTGCTTGGTCTAATCATTTTCAATAAGTAGATTTATTACTAGAGCTAACAAAGACTGTAGAGTTCAATCAAGTCTGGTATCACTGAGGTGAGATTAGCACAGAGGCAGAGACAAAAAGAGTTATATTGGATATAGACATGGCAAGGATTTTTTAATTTTGGTGAGGTAAGTAGGGCTGAGATACACATCTATCTAATACCATCAGTGTTAGGAAGCTTAGAACTCAGTTTAGCAGGGGCTAAGAGCTAGAAATACTGTCAATCAAGAAAGAACAGGTGGACTGTGCTGCTAACAGGTGCTGTAATAATCAGACCTGTCAGGTATCATTAAAGCTCTTGTTGAGTTTGGGGTTTAATTAAGAATCTAGTCTAGCAGTACTCTTTGAACTAGATTTATTGCCTCATCCAACTTCTCTTACTGAGTTAGGGCTATGGCTATATTCATGGTTGGTCTCCTGGATGAACTCAGAGACTGCTAAGTATCATCAAGTTTAAACTCGTGGCAGAACCAGTGGGAATAAAATTCAGCGTGCTGTGCTTACTAAGAGGTTTGGCAGAGGGAGTGCAAAGGTCAGAACTCAGAACTCGAGTAACAAAGGTAGGTTTGTTTGAATACACTGGTGTGTACTCAAAAGTCAGTCAAACTGGATAAGGTTCCAGATTTTACATGCCATATGATTAAATTTTTTTCTGCTTTGTTAAATATAACTGGAGTAGACAGAGATGACAAGCCAT
The DNA here is from genome assembly GCA_013399855.1 of Oxyruncus cristatus. Lineage (NCBI taxonomy): Eukaryota > Metazoa > Chordata > Aves > Passeriformes > Cotingidae > Oxyruncus > Oxyruncus cristatus. The sequence continues at coordinate 49,095 of VXAY01004629.1, forward strand.
GTTTGGGAGATGGCAGGTTGGCTGGAAAAACACTCGGTTACATTGTGGTGTGGCATACCTATGCTCAAATTCTATGTCAATGTAGTAAGGGGGACAGCTGTTACTGTCATGTGCAGTGTGTCCTGCTAGTATACTATTTTTTCTGTGAAACGGTGTAGTTCGGATAAGAAAGAAGGAAAAAGGCTTGTGTTTCTGCTTATCATTGCAGAAATACATCTGTATAGCAGTGGCCAAAAAATTAGTCACTGTATGCAAGAAAATGTCAGTGTTCTCCTTGATGGTTGCTTTTGCTGATAACCTTCAGGGAGGAAAGTGCTAAAAAGAGTGATTACATCTGTAATCCCGACCAGATTTCCTGATCATCCTTTTAGTGCAATATGAATAACAATTTTCCAGTCTCTCAGAGGAGATGTTTTATTCCCCGCTCTTAATGATGTGACAAGACACATCCACCACTGACAAAGATTTAGAACGCATTAAAAGCGTGTCCATCAAGGAGCTAATAAAAAGCACTCAACTGCTCTGGTAGAAAGAACTGGAGTGCAGGAGAATGAAGCATGGTTTTCCAAAATGTTCTTCAGGAACAACCTGAAGGCACACTCAATTAAAAGTATTTCTGTTAAACCCTTAACTACAGTGATCCTCAGTAAAAAAGCATCAGGATGAGGTAGAACTTTTTTGACAGAGACTGTGTATTCTTTGGCAGGAAGAGCTGACATAGTGAAGGAGCAACACAGCAGCAACAAACGACCATATTATCCAAGTGATATTGTGAATTGTGTAAAAAATGTTGTCTACTCATGCACTCTTCTATGCACTCTCCTAACCCGTATTCCTAGTACCACACTGCTATTTTTATGTATGAAAATCCATAGAAAACCCTCAAAAGGGCTATTGTATTCTCTTGTGTTCTCTCGAAATATTTGGGATGCTTATCTGAGTAGCAAGGGTTCACTACACACACAGCAATAGTACTAGATGGGATTTCAATAAAATCCTCTGTTTAAGGAAACCAAAGAAGCTCTGCTGTAAGAACTACTGAAAAGAAGGGTATTTTCAGTAGATAGATGTCAGGTAAATATTTGTTCCTCCAAAAAATAAAAATTATTCAGAAAAAATTTTTAAGACAGAAATTATTATCTCTGCAAGACTTCATGGAAACTTATATGACTCTGAAAGAGTTATAATTAAGATCATCTGTTTTATAAGCAATATTAATATAGAATATCTTTGGAGTATTTTGAGGAGGTACTAAATTCAGACCTGTTCAATGTGACTGGAAGTCAGCCCAGCCTTGAGATACTATTGATCCAAAAATTCCAGCTATTTTTTGAAAGGAAATCAGAACTGTTGCCATGAAATCAGAAAGAGATGAAGGAAATCAAACATATCCAATAAGAACTGGACCAGAGAATATTAATTTGAACACTTTGTAGGTAGAATAGGTATTTCTCTCCAGGCGTTTTGATGTCTTCCTTGCATTCACTACAAGTCTTAAAGGCAACAAACTGGTAAATACATACATTCTATTTGGTGGAAACCTAGCCAAACGGCTTTCTCTTAGTGGTACAGAGAACTAAACTCTGTAGTTATAGACTTCCAATTCCCATAAGGAAAACAAAAAGACAAAAACCTCTTTTTATGATTACGGAGATAGTATGATAAAATATGCACACAATTTTTAAAGATTACTTAAAAGAAAGAGATAAACGGAGAGAATACAGAATATCTCAGTGAACATGAAATCACAAATTCTCAGTAGAAACATTTAGATAATAGAACGAAAACAAAACAACCCTTTCAGACTCTAGGACTTTGCTTGGATCCCTGGTGCTATAACACATTGGCAAAAAGTTAAACTTTTCTGGAAATGATAAATTCACTGTATGTTACAGATACTCTGCTTTTTCATTTATACTTCAAGCCAGGGCTTTCACCAATGCAGAAAAAATTAGGTTGTGGTAAGAACAATATACTTTGTGTGAAGCACTAGTACTTTTTACCCATTTCTACTAGTGGCAAAGCAAAAGCATTCTGCAGGCACTTGGAATTATGACTCTTTTTTCATTGCAGAGATATGCCTGAAAGGGAAAGAACAGCATCTAGTATATTCATGCAATTTGCTCTTGCAAAGGCTCCAGAAGATGAGACCACAATGCTTTTTTTGACAAACCGAAATCAAAATACGTAAATTCTAAGGATCTATATCAGAATAATTAAAATAATTGAAAATAACTTCAGATGTTTCCATCTTGGTGAAACAGTTGTCTTTAATAGTTTTGTCATGAAATAATTTAAAATATAAAGTTCTAGTCCATTGTCCACCTCAACAGAGGTCAGTGAGATGTTTGTCTTTCCTGGGAGATTTTCATCCAGTGAATCTCGAAAATCTAGAATGATGGAGATTCTACAGCTATCACTTGCAATGTCTTCTATGTCATTTTTACTGTAGGAACATTTTCTCTATCTCTGCAGAGTTATTCTTGATTTTACTTGAATTCGAAAAATAGTAGCTCTTTTCTGTTCTTTCTTCACCCTGTTTTTTAAACTTTCATTATGGGTGAATCCAGGTTGTCTTCAGACTATCTTTCTGCTGAAAGATAGTATTCATGATGGTGAGCTGTTGCTCCGCACAGAATTCTAATGGCAACACACTTTCTGAGCCCTTTCTAATAAAGAATGGTGTGAAACAAGGCTGCGTTCTCGCTCCTACCCTATTCACAGTCTTTTTCAGCATGATGCTCCAAAGGGCCACAGCAGACCTCGATGATCAGGACAGTATCTACATTCGATATTGTACTGATGGAAGCCTGTTCAACCTAAGGCGACTGAAGGCCCACACCAAGACCTTAAACCATCTTGTCCAGGAGCTGCTTTATGCTGATGACGCCGCCCTCGTTGCCCACTCAGAAGCAGCCCTGCAGTGTTTAACATCCTGCTTTGCAGACGCTGCTGAGCTCTTTGGGCTGGAAGTCAGTCTAAAGAAGACAGAAATTCTCCATCAACCTGCACCTCAGGAAGTCCCCCATCATCCCCACATCACCATTGGCCAAACAGAACTCAAATCAGTGCAGCAGTTTAATTACCTAGGCAGCCTCATCTCCTCGGATGGTAAGATTGACGGGGAGATAGACAACAGGTTAGCAAAGGCATACAGTGCTTTTGGAAAGCTGCATAAAAGAGTCTGGCAAAATAAACACCTGAAGAAAAGCACAAAGATCAGTGTTTACAGAGCCATAGTGCTGTCTACTCTCTTATACGGATCTGAATCATGGGTCATCTACCGCCACCACCTGCGTCTCCTAGAACGCTTCCATCAACGCTGCCTCCGTACAATCCTTAACATCCACTGGTCAGATTATGTGACCAATACTTCTGTTCTGGAACAAGCAGCAGTCACAAGCATTGAGGCCATGTTACTGAGAACACAGCTGCGTTGGGCAGGGCACGTCTCCAGGATGAAGGACCACCACCTCCCTAAGATCCTGCTTTATGGTGAACTCGCCACCGGCTGCCGCAAGAGAGGAGCCCCGAAGAAAAGATACAAGGACTCCCTGAAACAACATCTCAGCCTTGGCCATATTGACCACCATAACTGGTCTACTCTGGCCTCCAGTCGGGAGGCCTGGAGACACACCATCTACAACGCTGCTGATGCTTTTGAGAAAGCACGCAGGATCACCCTTGAGGAGAAAAGACAACGCAGAAAGAATCGTGCCTTGCAGAACATACCATCTAAGGAGTCTTTCTGCTGTGCCTTTTGCAACTGGACTTACCTATCTCGTATTGGCCTCTTTAGCCACCAACGCGCTTGCAGCAAACGTGGGTAGAGCCCTTCCCAAATCTTCGTTCGCGAAGCCTAGCCATGATGATGGGTGAACATATATACACACACATATAATGTACACATCATAATAATAATGCATATATATGTGTGTGTATGTGTAAATATATAGGTATAAATCTATCTCTTCATAAATAGTTTCACACATTTATTTCTTTTCTAAGCAGAGGACCCAGAACTGGTCACAGAAGCCTAAATGACTCCCTACAGATGCTTCAGATTTTTTGACACCTGTTGTGAGTTTACAAAGCATGGATTATTCACCCTAGGAAGTTGTTAGGAAGGGAAGTGACCTCCTAAAGATCATTTGAATGCTGTATGTAAAGTTACCACAAAATTTCTTCCACCAGACAATAAACACTTGAAATTCTGTTGCAGTCCTTTTAAATGACCACATGTATTTTGACAACAGTGATACCTAAAACACAGTTGTTTTTTAAGAAAGAATCACTTAAAGAAAGAAACATCAGAAGAAACTCTGATTTTCAGTGTTGAGGGACAGACTTTTATGATAAGCATACAAGTTACCCATGAAATTCATAGAACTCAAGGAACTCAAAAAAAAGGAACTGTCATGGATGAACTTCAACACATTATTACCTGAAAACACCCACATTATTAGAGCATGTGGACATTGATGCCAAATATTCTTTGACCTACTGTCTTGTGTTATTCATTTCCAAGTAGCCTCTGCCTCAGTACAAAACCTTTCTGTGTGTGTGTGCGCACACATGTTTTGTGTATAAGACAGTACATGTGATTGGTTTAGGCACATTCAAATGTTACGGGAGTGGAAGATCATATTGAACTGAAAAAATTTAAGAGCTTGGGTTTTGCTTTGGGTAAGATGCAGAACGAGACAAAGAAAAGGTAAATGTTATACTCCATTTATTTTCATTAGATTAAGAACAGTGAAAGTAAAATTAGATGAAAAGCTGCTTTCAAAGATTGATGAGATGTTATTCTAGCAGTAAAAATTTCCTACACACCCTAACTGTAGTAAGCAATGGTTTTTAGAAACAATGGATATGGTTCCTTATCAAAAAAGGAAGAACTTTTCCAGAATTTTTGTATTTCAACTCAGTAGAAGCGATAGTCAAACAGGGTGCCATGACTCCAGGAACTCTGGGCAAATTGCTGCTGGACATACAAAGACAGCCTGTGTAATTGCTTTCCCTTACAAGGTCAGAATTACGCAGTTTACTGTGGATGCATGACAGTCACATGGGCATGCTGGATGGGTGGCAGTGGAGGGATCCATTCCCTCTGCATATGAGACCATGCTTTGGACACATCCTGGGTATGTTAAACTCATCTTGCTGTGAGTGCTACATGCACTCATGGACTGCACGTTTATACAGACCAGAATAGCACATCCAGGCTGATCTCATCCACTCGATGTGCACTGCACAGCACTGTCACTCTTGTTTTCATCTGGAATTTCCTCAGCTGAATTTCGGAACCTTTGCAGGACAGGTTCATCTGTGAGAAAGAGAGGGAAAAAAACGCACTGATGAGGTGCTCCAGCACATCTTATGAAAGACAGAGTTAATTGCTACAGGGGTTAGGGCAGTAGAGAAATAATGAGTTCATTAACAAGGCCCTGACCTGAGTACTGGCATCACCATCCTGAGACAAGAATAAGATGTTCTTAGAAACACATGCATAACAGTACTGGGTAAGGAGAACAGTTGAGTAGCATGGAATTTAGAAATTTGAACATTATATGTTCATGTTTCCTGATCTTCTATGTTGTATTAATATACACTGCACTTTAACAATGCCTGATTCATTTTGAACTTAGAACTGCTATGATAGTTGAAAATCTCTACAGATAATTGTAAATTAATTTAATTATGTAGCCCTTCATGGGAGGTTTTAATAAAATAGTGTAACATGCTAGTATTTATATTCAAACTATGAAGGACATATCTTTCTGATCTAAGACACAATGTGATCACAGTCTTCATGTATAAATTGTTTACGTCATTCTTTCCTAGAGTGTTGTTTAAGACTCTAATGCTGGCATTTCATAAAGTACTATGTTTCAGAAATAGGGAGATATAAATTCTGTGTGGTGAAGTCTTACTCCTACTGAGAAATTCCTAACTCCTATTGTAATTAAAAGCATTCAAATTGTGTATGCTCAGTTATATTTTAACTATATATACACTTCTGTTAAATCACATAGTGCAATGAAAGAGTGTGAACTGCCTCTCTGAGTGTTTTAGCATGGCACTCATAAGGTAGCTGTATTCTGCTAGTAATTGCAAAATGATAAGATACATATTCAATACACTCCAATGTGGATGTTGACAGAATTTAGCTGAAAGAGTGATGTAGAATGATATAAAAGCTTCTAATTCAAGTAACATGAAGAACTGAAGTTCTTCAAATCTCGGTATCTGAAGCACATAGTAACATATGATTATGATGTAGTGACTCTTTAGCAGGTTTTATTTTATTAAAATAAATTTCAACCCCCCTTGAAATTCTCCATTCTTTTTAACTTATTTCTTTTAGCTAATGTGGCCCTAGTCTATGCTGATGGTGACATAAATTTAGCCTCAAGGATGAAAACCAGTCTTCCTCAGTAGTTATATATGGTTTTGTGCAAATGACTGGAAAATTCCATCTTCATTTTATGTATTTCCAGCCTAAACAAATGGATCTTCTTGTTTGTGGCAGTCTGGTTCTTGTTAACTTGGATTATGTTGCATGGAAGCAGACTCTGAGTGTTCAAAATGTATGTTAGAGTGGTTCAGATGAGGGGAGATGAGATCCAGGTAAAGGATAGAATAAATTTTAAATCATAATCTTTTATGGAGTGATCATACAATGCTCTAAGTGCTCAGTTTTATTTTTGTAATTCCTTACCTATTGAAAGTCTCAGAGACTTTTGTAAGCATAAAGGACTTAAGTGTATGTACTACACATACTACAAAATGGGGATCTCTTTAGCTTTTGGTGAAATACAGAAGCTTATTCGTTGTGCAGTATTTCCGTAAAACTGGTTTCCCAATGATCTTTTTGTAATACAAGTCTTAATATATGTCCCCTGTAAAAGATAGGAACACTGTTTGAGTCTCATATATTGATACCATAGTTATTAATGAAGCATTTACATTTATTTAAGTATACAGTATTGCCAGTATCATCTCTATAAGAGCAAGCAGAAGCTTTTCAGATATTTTCAGTGCCTTTAATGAGCTGCTCAGGACACGGGATATCTGGATTCTGCATGAACCTCAACTTGAGAAAACTATCTTACAAAACTCACTTTTCTGGTAAAGCCTGTGGATTTGCTAAGCAAATGGCACTACTAGTCCTCCTGTTGGAGCTCTGACATTGAGAGCACAATTCAGGGCATGCTAACCCTATGATAGAATGCGAGGTTCTAAAAAGCTTGTCATGGTTTTTACGTCCCTGAGTAAACCCTGATATCAGGGCTGCAGAGTACTTTCCATCCACCCCCTGCTATGCTCATTTTACTTTTCTGACAGTGAGAATAGATATGCAGCCCAAAACTGAAGAGTGAACATCAGGTTGTTTCTATCATTCCTGTTTTAACAGACATCCAGTTTTTCTACCTGGGAACCAGTGAGCTGCCAGGTATGTGCATCACTGAAGAAGCCTTAGGAAGAAGGAGAGGCTGAGGTGCCCAAAGCTTTGCTTTTCTTCATCTGACTCCCAGGGCAGGCTCTCAACTTCAGCCCAACACCAGCACACAGGAGAAACCCTCTTTTGCTCCTGGAAAGCTGCTGCCAGGGGAGGAAGGATGGAGCTGCTGGGCTCTAGTTTCAGATTCAGCTTCAAAGCATGGCCTTGTTTAGACAATGTGTGCCTGAACAGGTATATCAGCAGAGCTCATGGGAGCCCAGATTCACAGCTGTCCTTCATGGTAAGCCTGCTCTCTGCTGCCAAGAAAGGGATGTAACAATGGAACAGGATTTTTCCAACTGTGTATAACATTGACTGGGTGAAATTTACTAAACAACAACACTCCATTTTCCCTCTACAAACTGTAGAGCTATTAATTAATACCAGCGCTTTTCAGATAGGTCTCAGTTTTGCATTTAGTACTGCATTAGAGGAATATTATTTGATAACCACTGAAGATAGAATAAGATAAGAACCTGAGTGGTAATGTTGCTTAAGCTAGTTTAGTTTTTGTTAAAGCAAATAGGATTTATCACATCAGAAAGTACTGAAGGGTGACATGAATCAAAATATTCCACAGGCAAACAGTGTGAAGTAGCAGCTTGAAAACAGAACAGAATCATAGAACTGGAGAATCACAGAATACCCTTATCTGGAAAGGACCCATGAGGATCATTGAAGTCCAACTCATGACTTCAAACAGGGCAATTGAAAAGATGAATCATACATTTAAAAGCATTGTTCAAACACTTCTTGAACACCAACAAGCTTGGCACCATTAACACTTCCCTGTTGAGCTTGATTTAGTGCTTGACCACCTTCTCAGTGAAGAACTTTTTCTGTCAGTATCTGATCTAGACTTTTCCTGACATAGCTTTAATCTATTCCCTCGTTTCCTATCACTAGACACCAGAAAAAAGAGATCAGCACCCCCTCTCTGCTTCCCCTCACGTGGATGTTATAGATAACAATGAGGTCACACATATGCCTCTGCTTCTCTAAAACGAAGAAATAGAGTAGCCTCAGCCACTGCTCCGAGATTGCACCCTCTACTTCTTTCACCATCGTTGTTGCCATATTTTGGACACATTCTCATATTTTTATAACCTTCTTCCATTGTGGAGCCCAAAGCTGCACATGAGAGGCCTCACCAATACTAACAAGACAATCACTTCTCTTGAGCAGTTAGCTATATTTTACTCTATTCATGTCAGAATGCGGTTGACCCTTTGGGCTGTAATGAAACACACCTGAATCACATGTAGCTTAGCATCCTCCAAAACCCCCAGTTCCCTTCCTACAGAGCTGTCCTTCAGCTTCTTATGCCTCAATCTGTACGACATCCAGGTTTAGACCACTCCAGATGCAGAATCTGGCATTTGTCCTTGTTATATTTGATATAACTGGTTATTGTCCAGTGTTCTAATCTCTCAAAATGTCTCTGTAAGACCTCTGCCCTCAAGGTAATAAATGGCTTCTCCAAATTCAATATTGTTTGCACTTATTGTGACCTCAGTGCCTCTGTCCAGGTCATTGTTGAAAACATTGAAGAGAAGTGATCCCGAAACTGAACCTTGGGGAAAACCAGAAGTTACCCCATTTACTACAAGTCTTTGAGCCTGACCCTTCAGCTGGTCAAAATGAAAAAATACTTAAGGTTGGAAGGGATCACTGAAGTTCATCTAGTCTTGTTTATCTTCAACTTAAGGCATGTTCAAGTTTCTCAGAATCTTGTACTGTCAAGGAGATTCCACAGTGATTTTGGACACCTCTTGCAGGTCGTATGTAGTTATTTTATGTAACTTGAGATATCTTTATTGTTATTCATTAAGATAATAAATGGGTAAGCATTCTGGCTGTGTTCCTTTACCTGTATTCATAGGATTTGTCACCAGCTGGTATACAAAATATTCTTGGCAGTTATTTGTAGAACTTAAGATATGTTATGGAAAGTTTTGTCCCAAGAAATAATTTGTCTCTTAGTGTTTCTTTCATATAATTCATATTTTTGTTTTTTAAAGTTGTCTTTTTTTAAAAAAATTTATTTTTCATTCTTTATTTACATAATCATCTCTTGCATAGATTTTGTACCATGGTAGTATACAGATACACAGTGTCCTCTCTATGCTGTTGTATTTACATGCTCATTTACTATATGAATTAGTGGTCACATAAAACTGTTTTTCACTTTTTTTGCTAGACTCAATGCATTGTCTTCCTGAGTCTGTTCCTCTGAACCCTGTAAAAGTAAGATTTTGGATACTTACTTTTTTTTCCCCCTACCTGGGGGATTTCTGGAAGCAGAATTTAATGCCTCTTCCTGAAAACGTATACAATCATGAGGTAAAATCTTTGATCTGTAAGAAGCTCCCATGAGAAATACTAGATGTGCATGCTTACATTACATAGAAGAACTGAATGTTTAGGTACTTCTGTCCTGAGAAAATAGAATGACAAACAGTTTTAAAACGTAGGTCTCAAATCTGTTTTGTATTAATTCCCCATTTGATCTATTTATGCTACTAGCTGTTAGCTAAGTTCAATGATATTATGAAGTCATTTGTGTAGGTATTTGTTAGAGGATATATAATAAATGAAATTCTCACAACAGCCTTCAAAACACTGGTGGCTGTAAAAAGATTATTTAAACCAAAGAACTGTGCTGAGTAAAGAACACAATAGGACTGTAAACTCAGAGAAACCCTCAGGGAAAGGGACTCTGTTTACTATATTTATAGTGGGCCTGGTTCCAAGACACAGGAAAAGAAACATAAACACTCACAGCCAGAATGGATTAAAAAAGTCTCTTTTTGCAAATGTTAAGAACAGGCAGTAGTAGGTTTACAGGTCTCTTATACTGCTAATAAATTGAAAAGCAAATGGCTACACAAATCTGATTAAACCTACTTTCTCTCCGCAGTTTGTGAAAGTTTATTTTAGCAATTTATATTTGTAGCTCTGTTAAATTCTGGAGAGGAGAAACTGAAAGACCAGGTGAATTCTGGAATTTCAGTGTAGGTTGATGTAGGGTTACTTTGTAGAGAAATTCACACAGTAGTGAAAGCAGAAGGAGGTTCTTGGAACACTTTGAAATCTGAGATACAATCATAAAATCTCCCAAAATATTTTTTTTTTGTGATCTATATAGTAATGATAACAGTAGTGGTCAAAACCAGTTCAGAATATAATTTGTCTAAGGTCTTGTTCCAAGGGGATCAACAGTCTCAGACTGTTGCTTTTGCTTCCGAAGGGCTGGGGTACAGCAAAAAAGCGAAGGACAAGACAGAAGCCATGGTATTTTAAATGACATGTGCAGTTCCTGGAGAATCCCACGGAAACGGCAAACATGAACAACATGGACAGACGAGCACAGCTAGCTCCTGCATCTTAGTCTAGGGGTGTTTGTGAAACACTGGATATGTGCTTTCCACAATGCTGCCTGGACTGAATCAGGAGCTGGATTCACTGTACATGCTTCCCATTGAGAGAAAACATTCTGCTTGTATTTGAGAGTCTCTCAACAAGACACACCTGAGAAGACTACTTCTGAGTCAGAATATTCCTGCTTGTGACAGTGTTCTGTTAATGTAGTGTAATTTAAGAAAGCCAATTTTGAAAGAGAATGTTGACTTGTGTTTAGACATATTATTTTGAATGCCAGGATTTACATGAAACAAACAGGGTCATTTCTATTTATGTCCCTAATTACATTGCACCTCAAATATTTCTCAGATAAAGAAATATGACCTAAAAAATCTGTAACATGCATAGTCAAAAAAAAAAAAAAAAAAAGAAAAAACATGTTGGAAAAAGAAGTCTTTCCATGGGTCAAATTCCAATTTCAGTCACAATGCCAGCCAATAACAATGAAATTAATGGGGTTGAAAAGGGTGTAAGTTAGCTCAGACTTGGCCTTCTATGTTTTCAGTCCCTTATGACTTATCATAGAAGGAAATTATTTGATCTTTTTAAAAAAACAAACTCTGACAGTTAGAGGTGGAAGCTAATGCCTCTTTTTCTGCCAAAATTCATATAAATTGAGGTGGAAAAAGTATACTTTATAGGCTATGATAAAACTAAGTGTTCACTGGATGTCATACTGAAATGGAATTGTATTCTCCAGATTGCTGTACAGTTAGCATAATGATATATAACAGCACATTTTTTCCCCTGTTATGTATTTTCCTGCACTCTGGTTGCTACATAAAAACCAAGTTTATTGTCTTACAATGTGAAAATCAATGTAGACAATCTTACAATCATTGTTAGCCATCCAGAGGAGACAGATTTGTATCATTGCTGCACAGTCTCTTTGACTAATACTATGAATATGCAAATCTCCATAGTCAAGCCAATAGTGTAGCTCTTGACCCAAATATATAGAGTACACTAAATATACAGAGACCCCTTTGAAATCAATGGAAACTACTACCAAGCTCAGCACCTTTAAAAACCTTGCCATCTGTCTGTCTGGTTCTTAGGCTTGAAGTGAAAGTGACAGAAGTGTTTGCCAGCAACATACATGTTGCTCATACTTCTCTCCTTTTGGGCGAAAATACAAAAAATCCTGGAGAAACATCAAAGACATGGAGTGACAGGGATAAGTTCAGATACAGCTACGAAATAATGAAAAAGTCCTCTGGTTTTAAATGCGTACGTTAAAAGAAGACTAATATTTCCCGCAATACTATTATTCACTTAGCCTTTCCATTCATTTATGTGTGTTGGCAAAACTTGTGTTCGCAGAACAACAAGCATGCATAAATGTAGACATTTATCCTTTCTAATCACTCTTTTGGCAGGAAGCAGGGTATCTACTTTCTTGTGGAAACTCATCTTGGTACCTCAGTCTGGGGGAGGAGGATGGAGGAAGGGAGGGCTGGGAAGCAAGGGGAGAAAACATCGAGGATAGAAGCTAGAAGAGAAAGCCAGATCATGGCACACAGAAGTGAAGTTTTAAATCCATTTTATTCTCCTTGAGCAATTTGGCAAACGCTTTTGTTTGTTTGCACATTCATTTTCTTGTTGTACTTACTTGTTAATAGCCATATCCTTTTCTGAAAAAACAGTTTATTTAGCTTTTAGCCTCGAAATACATCAGCTCTATGGTCTATTACTGTTTTAAAAACAGGAAACTCTCTTGAGTTGTCATTTTAAAAAAGTATTAAAAACTAAAGATGGTTGATAATGATTTCATTGTCAATTAAACTCTTCAATAGTTTTGCAAGAGATGTTAAATGAATTGTATATTGCTGTGCAATTACAGTTATGCATAATGTATGAATAATGTAAGACACATATAATGTGTCATTGAAGGTCCTATATTGTTCTTTCAAGGCTTAAAGCACCTTTATGTTCTCAAGAAACCATAAAATCATAAAATGACCTGTATTGGAAGGGACCCTAAAGATCATCTACAGACACCTTACCATGGGCAGAGACACCTCCCACTAGACCAAGTTGCTCAGAGTTGCATCCAACCTGGCCTTGAACACTTCCAGAGACGGAATATCCACAGCTTCTCTGGGCAACCTCTTTCACCACCTGTCATGATTTAGCCCATCCCCCTCAGTTTTAGGGTAGAAGATGGTTAGTTCCAGGTGAAATTCCGGCTAGGTAGCCAATTAGAAGACCTCTGTGACGTCTCTTCAAATTACATAATTTAACACAAACCGGAAAAGAAGGGTTGTTGTCGTTGTTGTAGTGGTGTGTGTGGGGCGGAAGGAACTCGGAGCCATGATGTAAGTGAGGTGGCGAGGCCTCCCCGAGTGGGGGGCCAGAGCCCTCCGCCCCTGGCCTTGGGCCAGGGGC
>VXAY01004629.1:75345-86599 GCA_013399855.1 Oxyruncus cristatus
GGCTGCCGCAAGAGAGGAGCCCCGAAGAAAAGATACAAGGACTCCCTGAAACAACATCTCAGCCTTGGTCATATTGACCACCATAACTGGTCAACTCTGGCCTCCAGTCGGGAGGCCTGGAGACACACCATCTACAACACTGCTGATGCTTTTGAGAAAGCATCTCAGGATCACGCAGGATCACCCTTGAGGAGAAAAGACTACGCAGAAAGAACCGTGCCTTGCAGAACATACCATCCAAGGAGTCTGTTGTGCCTTTTGCAACCAGACTTGCCTATCTCGTATTGGCCTCTTTAGCCACCAACGCGCTTGCAACAAACGTGGGTAGAGCCCTTCCCAAATCTTTGCTCACGAAGCCTAGCCATGACTGACTGACTATTGACTATAGGGCATTCAGGGTTCTTCACAGTTTGACAGTTTAGTTTGCCATTGTAGCATAGTCCTATCCTCTGCCAACAAGAATTTGATCTGAGGATTGTTTTAAGCAAAAAGTCATACTTCAGCCACTAAATGTTTCTGAAACTTCCTTCTCAATGTCTCTTTTACATGAAATCTCACACTTTTCAGAGTTCACTTTAATCTGTGACTTGGCACTTGATTATATGCCAAGATTTCCTTCCTGACTTACCATCCAATGGTACTTCCTTCACTGTCCAGGAAACAGATCACAAGCAAACATTTCAGGAGGCAGACTGGAAACACAGTAAAGGTTCATCCTTCTTGGCAGAAGGCAGTTAGACTGTAGACTTCACTGTCACAGGTATTTAGGTTGCTTAAGGACTCCATAGGTACAAAAAGCATTTAGACAAATTCTCCGATGAAAAAGACAAAGAGGGCTGTCAGGCAGTGTGACATAATTTCTGCTTCAAAAAATGGGAAGTAGGTAGTGTTACTGGAGCACTGCCTGTAAATATTGCCTTTGATCTCCCCTTTGGTTTTAAGCATATGATTTGCCCACTGTCAGGGTACTTTGTTAGGATCATATCCCCTAACTGAGGTATGAACTTAGGCAGAGGAAACACAAAAATACAGCTCTCATTGGCTTTTTTCGCTATATCCAGATTTGCCGATCTCAACATAGGCATTTCCTTTGATTAACTTTCACCGTGGCCAAAAGCGGCTTTTTCTTAGCCAGCTCCTTATGGTATTTCTCTTTAATATAAGTTTTCTCTTTTTCTCTCTGTAATTATGGCACTTGTACATTTCATTAATGTAGGAATTTTTGTTCCACTGATTTGCAGCTCACATATTAGTGCTAATTCTAATGTAAACACATGCATCATCCCATTATAATGAAATGGACTGCTGTTGATCAGACCCTGAAGTCTTTTCAGATTTCTTTCAATTTAGAAATATTTTAAAAAGAGAAGCAAATTTGAATACAATTGTTATTAGAGATGAAAATTATGACTCTGTATGCTGGGATTTTTTTCACTTCAGCAATTTGTGGCCGTCTATTTCCCTATGTAATATATCAGAAAACAAAGCTGTCCTGTGTGCCTGATGCTTAATCTTATCCTTTACACGAACAGATACCAGAGCCAAATATTCAAAAATAAAGTTTCACTTCTTCCCTAGTGATTGTATGTTGACAAGTGCATCATGATTCATTTGTACAAATGATCTTCAAGTAGCTGTCAGTAAGATCTATGTTTAGACATTGCAATGAAACTTCCTAGGCAGATCAGATTACATGAGCAAACTGTCAAAGAAAGGAAGTTACCAGCTGAACAAAAATTTTTCTGTGTCTTTCGTGGTCACGGGGAACAGTTACATATTTGGATTTCTAAAGTGGTAGTTTCTCAGTCTAAAGAGAAAGAACAAATTACAGAGAACAATGCTGTTTTGGAAGATCAGTGGGGGTCTACTAAACATTTGGGTAGAGACAGCATAGGTATTTTTAAAACTTTAAAGAATAAGGATTGAGAGTGTTGAAACGGTGCTTGCATTGCATACATGCACTCTGCCAACTGGTGCTTGATCTCTCCAATACTTTGTTATTTTAAACTGGCAGTCTATCTAACTCTAGAGAGGTTTTTTAGATGGATTTATGTTTTAATTACTCTCCAGGTTTACCCTCACACATTATCTTGTGTCACAGGTGCAGCACTCAATCTTGACTGAGTGTCTTTAGCTTGAATCGGATCCCATCTTGTCTCTTTCAGCAATGGCAAACTGACTCTGAGCCAATGCTCTGTGGGCAAGTGCCAACTGCCAGTTCATCACCCCTCTAAATACTGAGTAATTTGCATGACTACCGAGATGGTGAAATAATCTCAGAGGATGAGAAGCCAGAAATGTGAGGTATTTATAGATGAGCATGATGACAGTTTTTAACAAGCTGTACATATCCGACCCTAGGACAAACCTACACAAAAGACATGGTTTGATAAGTGGTACTTTGATGACATCTGTCCAGTTCTAACATTATTTGTTATGTTCAGAGAAAATAAGGCAAGGTACAGACAATTGTCATGGGAAAGGGGTATCAAGAGTTCTTGGACTATACTTGCCAGAATAAAGACAGACCAAATATTCTGTGAGCAGTTCGGAAGAGTCGCATGATCTTTGAACCTTGTTCTCATGGGTGACTTCAACTCAGCAGATGTTTGCTGGAAACATAACACAGCAGAGAGGAAACAGTCCAGGAGATTTCTGGAGTGTGTGGAAGGTGACTTCCTCACAGAGTTGGTGAGGGATCCATCTGGGGAAAGTGCCCCAATGGACATGTTGTTTGTGAACAGAGACGGACACATTGGCTATGTGATGGTTGGAGGTCATCTTGGCCACAGAGACCATGAAATGACAGTTTTTTTATTCTAAGAGAAGTTAAGGTTGAATATTAGAAAACGGTTCTTCACCCAGAGGGTGGCTGGGCACTGGAACAGGCTCCCCAGGGAAGTGGTCACAGCACCAAGCCTGACAGAGTTTGAGAGGCATTTGGACAATGCTCTCAGTTACATGGTGAGATTCTTGGATGCATCCTGTGTAGAGAAAGGACTTGGACTCAATGATCTTTGTATATCACTTCCAACTCAGGATATTCTATGACTCTGTGATAGTTTATGACCTTTGGGAAAAATGGCAGGTAACTCAGGAGGACCACAGGAACGTCATGAGTTTATGCAGGGAGAAAATTAGGAGGACCAAAACCTGAGTAGAACTTGATCTGGTTACTGCCATAAAAGACAGTAAGAAATGTTTCTTTAAATAGATTGAAACAAAAGGAGAATCTTCATCCATTATTGGATGTGAAGGGAGGTATAGTGACAAAAGACGAGGTACTTAATGCCTTCTTTGCTTTAGTCTTTAAAGCAAGACTGTTTTGTGAGAAACCAGTTCTCTGAGCTGGAAGACACAGACAGGGAGTAGAAAGAAGCTCCCATAATCCAAGAGGAANGTAAGAAATGTTTCTTTAAATAGATTGAAACAAAAGGAGAATCTTCATCCATTATTGGATGTGAAGGGAGGTATAGTGACAAAAGACGAGGTACTTAATGCCTTCTTTGCTTTAGTCTTTAAAGCAAGACTGTTTTGTGAGAAACCAGTTCTCTGAGCTGGAAGACACAGACAGGGAGTAGAAAGAAGCTCCCATAATCCAAGAGGAAATGGTCAGTCTGCCACTCCACTTAGACACGCACAAGTCTATGGAGCTGGATCCACCAAAGGGTACTGAGGGGGCTGGTGGAAATGTTCGCTGAGCCACTTTTCTTCATTTAGCAGCACTGGTGGCTAACTGGGGAGGTCCCAGTTGACTAAAAGTTGGCAAATGTCATGCCCATCTATGAGAATGGCCAGAAGGAGGATCTGGGGAACTTCAGGCCTGTTCCTTGGTGCTGGGGAAGGTCACGGAGCAGATCATCCTGAGCGCCATCACATGGCATGTATAGGAAAACTAGAGGATCATCTCCAGCCAGATGGGTTTTGTGAAAGGCAGGTCTTGCTTGAGCAACTTAAATGTCCTTCTATGACATAGTTGCCTGCTTAGTGGATTAGAGAAAGGCTGTGGATGTTGTCGCCTATATCTAGTAAAGACTTTGACACTATTTCCCACTTGGACAGGTGCCTGTTCCGTGGGTAAAAAACTGGCTGCATGGCTGGGCTGAGAGTGATGGTGAATGAAGTTATATCCAGCTGACAGCCAGTCACCAGTGGTGTTCCGCAGGGCTCAGTACTGGGCCAGTTATGTTTGATATAATTCTCAATTTATCTGGACAAGGGGATCGAGTGCCGCCTCAGTCAATTCACAGATAACACCAAGTTGCGTGGGAGTTGATCTTCTAGAGGGGGATCTGGCACTGCAGAGGGATCTGGACAGGCTGGATCAGTGGGCCAAGGCCAGTGGTGTGAGTTTCAAAAAAAGAAAATGCCAGGTCATGCACTTGAGTCTCAACAACCCCAGGTAGCACTACAGGCTGGAGACAGAGTATCTGGAAAGTTGTCTGGCAGGAAAGGACCTGGGGCTGCTGGTTGACAGCAGCTGAACCTGAGCAGCAGTGTGCCCAGGTGGCCAATAGGGTGGCTTGTATGAGCAGTAGTGTCACCAGCAGGACTAGGGCAGTGATCATCCCCCTGTACTCAGCACTGGTGAGGCCACATCTTGAATCCAGTGTCCAGTTTTGGGATTTTCACTAAAGGAAAACACTGAGGTGCTAGAGTGAGTTCAGATCTGTGAGCAACATATCTGATAAAGGTTCAAGCACACAAGTCCTGTGAGGAACAGCTAAGGGAAGCTGAGGTTGTTTAGCCTGAAGAAATGGAGGCTGATGAGGGACCTTATCACTCTCTACAACCACCTGAAAGGAGGTTGCAATGAAGTGGAAGTTGGTCTCTTCTCCCGTGTAACAAGCAATAGGAGAAGAGGAAATGGCCTCAAGTTCCATCAGGGGAGGTTTAGACTGAATATTAGGAAAAATTTATTCATGAAAGGATGATCAGGGAAGGGGTTGAGTCACCTCCCCTAGGGGTATTTAAGAGACCCATAGATATGGTGCTTAGAGACCTAGTTTTGTGGTGGAATTGGTAGCGTTCTATAATAGTTGGACTTGACAGTCTTGAAGGTCTTTTCCAATCAAAGTTATTCTATGAATCTATGCTTACATGTTTGTCTGAGTGGGAGAATGGAAACTTTGCTACTTTGATCCCACTTTTTATCAGGATTTAGTTTTAGATTTGTGGGAAAAGTTTTAGATTTTATTCCACTGAAATATTGCAGTACTCTAGCTCAAATTTCTCTATAATAAAATCTGTGATATCTGTATCTATAACAACCTTTTTAAAATTGATCCACTTTAGACATTAGAAGGCCATTGTGAAGACAGATGAAGAACCAGGACTGCCCTCTTCAGAGTTATTTTTTATGTTCACTGTTTTTACATTTATCCATTCTTTCTGCCTAACCAGTTATATTATTCTCTTTCACTGAAGTAAATATACACAGAGCTCTTTTCTCAGAAGAAAGCCTGTCTTTTTTTCTCTGCTTCCTTTCACACATCTTTCTTCTCATCTGGTTACATTCAAATATTTTCCCAAGTGATCAATAGGGCTTTTAATTTCAAAAGTGATAATAGCCTACTTACCTGTAGATAGGGAATCCAAAAGACCTACCGATGGGACATAGTTAGAACTGAGAAACCTGTCAGAGTGTACAGGATAAGTCTGCTGTTTGAGACTGACCTAGGTCCCATGTGGATGAATAGCTCCTAGTGCCCCTATCTTGGAGTTTGCCTCCTCATAATCTCACCAGATGAAATACTGAAGTGAGGTGAGGGGAGTATAGCAGTTGGACTGAGATGTTCAGGGATCTCATGGGAGTGGGTAGTACCACAGGCTTAACAAATGTGACCTTTAGGTACACCCAAAGAATTGAAGCACTTGAACTGAAAGTGTTCAGAGACTACTCTTTTTCCTGGGCTCATTTCAGCACTTTCCCTATGTTTGAACTAGTCTTCTGGCACTAAAACTTTTTTGTCGTTTCCTTAAAACACATATATTCGCTCATCTTGACATCTGGAGAAAAGAAAGAAGAGGTGGTACTCATCTACATTAAATGTGACTAATAAGCAGCATCTGCTTGCTTTTTTAAAGAGGTCAAAATAACATACCTCAGAGGAGGGAACTGTTTTGTTGGTGATCAAAGCACAGAAGAAAGAATATTGTGAATCAGATATATCTGTGCTGGCTCAAATCTTAGCAGAACTGGCAGTGTATCACTCAAAGGCAAGACTTACCACATTTTTCCCTATCAAGTAAAAGCAAGGCATTTGCTCTTTATCCCATAGCAACGAACCAACTGTAAAAAAGTCTTGGTGTGTTTAGCCCATTCGGCATGTGGGATTTGTTCAGATCTCACAGATGAAGTGCCAGGCTGAAAACATAACCTCCACAATATCTGTACCCTTTTCTTTTAACCCGTTTTCCAAGGCCCAAATGTAGTCAGGATAAGCAAGAGGCAGAGATGGAATCCTGTTACATCTCTGGACCAGGAGGGTCAACTACATCAGAAACACTCAAAGAACTTTTCACCTGCCATTTTTATTTTAACTTGCCTTTAGTGTGCATTGCATCCAACTTTGTCACTGCACGTTGGTGGAGTTCATCCTGTGGGAATTGTGATATATAGAACTGCCTATGGAAAGCAGAAATCTGCATGTGTCTGTTTGTTTGTTTCATTCCGGTTGTTCCTTTTTCTCCCCAGAACTCTGAACACAACTCCCTGTTCTTTAACTTCCTTATATTCTTTAGCATCGTCCAAGTGTGAATGCATGCTAATCCATGAAAACTGTTACTACAGCTGGTCTGTTTCTATTATTTAGACACTACAAGGCTTCCTGTGAGCTTCTTAGGAACCTACTGGACATCTTTTGGGTCATCCCCTACCAAAGATGGTTTTCTTACTGTCCTTGTTGACTATGTCCTTTGAACATCAACTACCCAGTTTCAGACTGAGGAGAGCTGTGATCACACCACTGTTTTGCAAATAGCCCAAAAATCTCAGACTGCTGCAGAGCAATGATTTTGTATTGATAGAATGAGAGCAGCAAAATGTTGCAGTATTTACAGTTAATATAATTGAAACATGAAGCAGAATGTAAGTTTTAGTGACAAGAAAATTTTCTATGGAAATGAAGGGTGAGCAGCCGTAGATGGAAATACTTACCAAAGAAAAAAAAAAGGTAGAAAATAATGCACGAAGTATGATTGAATCCCACCATTGCTAGACATGTTATCCCTAGGTCTTCTGAATCTTTGGCTCTGTTTTCTAAAGAAATAGGCAGGGGGAATAATGACATTTTTTCAGACAGACACACTGAATCCATTCCCTACCACATAAAGCAGCAATTCATTTGAGCTACTGCTGTCTGTCATTGTGTTCAATTTTTCCTCTCTCATCACCTTGCTTAAACCTGAAGGAAGCAGAAAGTTCACTAATGTCATTTGCTGGCAGCTGAAATTCTTTCTCCATTTCTTAATGGAAGCAAAAATAGCTCCCAAGATCGAGCACTAGGTGTCCTGAGGCTTTCTCAGTTAGTAAACGGAGATGACAAGACTGGAATGTATTCAATCTGTTGCTGTCTCCTGGGCATCATTTATAGATTCTCTGTCAACCCACAATATCGTCTATTACTATGAACAGTGTAATTAGTTTACAATTAAAGCTAATCACAAATCTATAAAGAAAGCTTCCAAATATTGACAATAATTAAGAAAGTGAAATTACCATATATAGCTAATTAATTGATGGTTAGAAAACTGTGAAAAGAAATGAATTCTTAAAGCTCCTTATAATCCCAGTAGCAGAAATTGCTCTTTCCTACTTCCAGACTCAGCAATTATTTGTATATCTCTGATATCCTGAAGGAGGTGATTAGGACAAAATATAAAAATAGTGTTTTCAGTCTACTTCAGTTCTCTTCTGAAAAGTGTATTAAAACAAAACTTTCCTATGGAAAAGATCAGCTGTCTCCATGTCATCTTTTCAAACTACCTTCACCCTCCGAAAGGTTGCAGGGAGCACCTCAGAAAGGAGGTGTAGCCAAACATACAGCGTTAATCACAAAAAAAATTTAAATTATTTTGCTGACAATTTTTTTCATTTTGACACTCATTACTCATGTCTTACCTGTAGCAAAGGTATGCCAACTTGTAATTTTCACATCTCCTAAATGGTCATTATTATTTGCCTATTGGTATTACTCTACTGTTACAGACTGAAGACTTCTGTTTCAGATATTGTAAAAACAAGAGGCAAAATGTTGGTTCTTGCCTCAAAGGACTTACTATACTCCAAATGGATACAGGCAGATGAAAGAATACGAGGAAGCAATGGCACCATAAGGATGAATGGCAACAGTCACAGTACATCTGCAGCACAGTGCTTTCTGGGTTTGTGTTTTTGCTGGTGAATAGAAAAAAATTTCAAATACATGTTGTTTAGCATAAATGAAATATGATAAGAAAGCAGCATTACAGAAGTTTACGGGAAAGCTTTGGCCTCGTGTAATGAGCAGCACAGGAAAAACTGAAGGAAAATGTTTATTTCAAGGTGTAGCAACTGTGAGGTAAGGATATATCATGGACTGGTCTGGATGAAACATACTCTACTGATTTGCATGTCTCATATCAATAGGGTGGTATTAATCTCTGAGAAGCACTGAGAGTGAAGACAGACGACTCATGCTTGATGTTATAGATAGAAGAGAGCTCGAGAAGATGTTTAAATAGAGGAGAAATTAGTATATTCCTGGGCAAACTGTTCCTCTTAGGAAAAAAAGCTGCTAAGCAACAAAGGCTGCCAATGGACTGTGGAGGTTTTGTATTTTTCTTTTTCCTTCCTTTAATTTATAATGGGATAATGGAGAAGTAGGCAGCAGCTTGAAGTCCATGATTAGATCTGACAGCACAAAAAATCATTTGTATAAATGAAAAAAAAAAACCAAATAGTAATGCAACCACTCCTATTCTCTTCCTTCTGTCTTTGTACACATGCACATGTCTTTTTGTGCTTGGGGGTGGTTTTTGCTCCTAACAGAGAAACCTCTATGTCAAGGACTGTCAGGGTACAAGGAAAATGCATGGTACAGAGAATTTCCATGGTGTCAATCAAGAAAGCAAATGAGTATCTGCTGTGGATTGTTAGTGTTATTACAGTAACAGACCACTTATACTGAAGTGCTAAGCAGTGGTATGGCCTCACACACACCTATTTAGAGAACATTTTAGAGAACTGATCAAAATTAGGATATGGAAGATATTCCTTACATTCCAGTAAGCCATGAAGCAAAGAACTGCTGAAACTGCTTGTAATGTGCAGGCGAGTAGCTCCACGTATTGCCAATTACATTGCAGTTCCACATGTTGTACAAGGTCATACAAGTTGGCACATCTGCTTAAAAATTGTTGAAGAAGTAGTTTGAGAATAATCTCCTAAATTGTCTGTGAGGACAGACCTTCTCTGGCTGTCAAGGAGGTCCTGCTGAAGGACCATGTATAGTCCAAGGAAGCCACTACGGTGGCTCTGTCTACTATAGTATGGGATGCGGAAACAAATCCTCAGACCACTGCAGGCCCATGAGGCCTGCCTGAACATGAGCACAACCACTTTCACAAGCACTATAGAGCCCAGATTAGGACTGCAATCCTTCATCCATCTTCCTTGGCTTGACCTGATTGGAACAGAGGTTGCTCATCTAAAGCAATTTAGGTAAGCCATAAATCTTAATAATCTTAATCTTTCCATCTTCACTGATTGATATGACTTCCAAGAAGATGTTGGTAGCAACAGAAAATACAAAAACTGTCAGTACCACTATTTGGAGCTCATTAATTGCTTATACAGAGTTAATTTTAGGACTGCTTGGCTTCTCATAAGTAGTTTGGATGGTTTATTTTGTTGGCCAAAATAGTCATAGCTGCTAAGCCACTCTCCATCATACTACAACAGTTATGACAGTCAGATGAATTTCCCAGAGACTAAAGAAAAGGTAATTTCACACTTCTTTAAAAAAAAAAAAAAAAGAAAAATGAAGGACTTTGGGAATCACCCACCAGCCTCACCTTAGTAATTGCTAAGATAATGAAAAAAATCCACCTGGAAGATATGTTGAAGCATATGGCAGTAGGGTAGTGATTAAAGATAGCCAATGTGGTTACACCAAGGGAAAATTGTTCCTTCACAAATGGTGGACTGACTGCATTAGCAGACAAGAAAAAAGCAACTGACGTCATCTGCTTGGACTTCTTTGATCTATTTGACACGGTTCTAACAAAATATTCTTGCCCCTCAGTTATGGATAGATGAGCTTGATTATTAGGTAGAAAAGGAATTAGTTGGATGGCCACATCCAAAGAGTTAGTGGCTCAATGTCCAAATGGAAACAAGGAATAAGTGGTGTCCCCCGAGGGTCCATGCAAGGACCTCTTTATTAGCCTTATCAATGTCACTTCCAAGTCAACTGTCCTTGTCATCATGGGGGACTTTGACTTGCCAGAGATTACCTGTGAGCGTCACATAGTTTAACCTAGGGCAGAAAATTCCTAAAAACCCTGAATGACAACTTGATTGAACAGGTCCTAAGGGACCCGAGTTGGAAAGACGTTGTTCTTGATCTGGTGCTTGACAACAGAATGGATCTTGTAAGCTAAGTGGAAATCGGCAGCTGTCCTGGCCACAGCAACCTGAAGGCAATTGTGTTTAAAATCTCTGCTGACAGGAAGAAAAGTGCCAGCAAAATCTCAGCTCTGGACATGAGGAGAGGAGACTTCAGGCTGATCAGGGAGCAGTAGTAAGTAAGGTCCCCTGGGAAAATGTTTTGCAGGTGCTGGGGTTCATCACTGCTGGTCACTTTTTAAACATCACCTCCTAAGGGCACAGGAACAGGCAATTCCCAAATGTCAGAAGTCAAGGAGACGAGGCAGAAGGCTGGCTTGGCTGAACAGGAATCTTCTCTTGGAAATAAGGCAAAAAAGGAAGCTGTATGCCCAGTGAAAGCAAAGTCAAGTGACATGGGAAGAATTCAGAGATACTGCTTGCTGGTGTGAGGAGAAAATTCATGAGCCAAAGCTCAACTGGAGTTGAAGCTGGTCAGAAATGTGGAGACAAGGAAAAGAGTTTTTTTCAAATACATTAAGGGCAATAGGCAATATAGAAATATCATTGGCCCATTCCAGGATGAGGATGGTCACCTCATAAAAAGGGATAGAGACAAGGCAGAGTTGTTAACGCATTCTTTGCCTCTGTCTTCAACATGGATGA
>VXAY01004631.1:0-30061 GCA_013399855.1 Oxyruncus cristatus
TGAGGCCACACCTGGAGTATTGATCTTTGAGGTCTTTTTCTGCCTAAACAATTCCATGAGTCTAATGTTCAGACATCCTAATTTAGCAGCTAATCAACTGGGTATTGATGATACAAAATAAATACGCTGTGAAAACAAAGTGGGTTTAGCATATCGGGCCTTAACTGCCTATAGAGTTTTACATGCTTCGCTAAATTGAAATTTCATAGGCAGAGAATACCTCCAATACCACAGCGGCTTCTCAATCCCAGGCTTTTGTGATAAGTTCCTTTCTAGAGGAGAAAATAAAATGTAAACTTAATTGCTTAAACTCTGAAAAATGCATTTCTTTGAACTCAATGAACCACAAAGATGAATAGTTTATTACTAAAGGGAATTTAGCTCTATTTACAACTGCTTGTACTGTGAAATTGGTTGTTTGTGATCTCTAAAGGCTTGCTTTCTTTTCAGGCAGCTCAGACTACAGTGGAAAGCCAGACTGTAAGGAAATTACAGTCTCTAGGACAGCCTGTTTCAGTTTTTAGGTAAAATAAATATGGAAGCTCTACCAACTTTAGGATTCAAAGCAGGGAACTTGTAACAAATCACTGAAATGTAAACTAATCAACATTGATGGTCTTAAAAGCAATTACTCCGTGATACTGGATAAATGATGTTCTATTGGTCCCTGCTACCTCATTTACATCTCCAACACTGCTAGACCAGCTTTGAAAAACAGCCCTGGACATGGATATAACAAAGTCAATTCAGTGTGAGGGACAAACGCATCCCACACCAAGTACTTCATGTACTTCATGTATTTGTGAAACCTGTGATGGATGTCTGGTGACCAACTGCTCAGCAGAAATGTAGGCCAATGATTTAGCACATGGGCACGGGTTTGTCAGCTATCCTGCAAGTTTTCAGCTGAGTTGGCCAACTAAAATAGTAATTCTTCCTTGTGCAGCAGGTTAAACTGAGATTTTTAGGTTTACCAGCGTTTTCTGAGTCATCTCATAGAAGCAACTGAAAAAAACTTTTCACTTTTTTCTTTCAGAATAGCTGAGGAGGCCAGGAAAGAAGCACAGGGAGGGATGTTGGATGTATCAGAACTAGAACTGCTGCCGTTCTTCAAGACCTAAGATGTCATGTGGAGCATTGTGTCCAACTTTGACGAGTTTTGCTCCAGACCTGCACTCAGGGAAGAGGCAGTGGGAATGATCAGTGGAGCTTCTCTTACCCAGAGAGACATCAAGGGCCTGATCTGTTCAGCTCCGACAAGAGCCAAGGGATAATCTTTGCAATGTTTTTCCAAAAGAACTGGGTGGATGTGGTGGATATTGGAGGAGGTAAGAAATCTGACACTTCTTAAGATAGTGTTTGATAACTTGGTAAGTGGGATTATATGAAAAGGGTAAAGCCACTAAAATAGCAGAGTAGGGAGACAGCTGATGCAGGAAGCACATTCCAGGTCTCTGTTCTTGTGAACAGATTGACTTTAGCAAATAACTCAACTCTGTTAAGAGAAGTATTGAAAGGCTACTTAAATTTTTTCTGAGGTAATACATTTCTAGTTGGGGGGGGGTGTTTATTTTTTGTTTTTCCTTTGCCTTGCAAAAATCTTATTTCAATAACATATATCAAAAGAGGTGGACATTTGGGACGTATTTGGTGCTTTCAGAGCAAAGGCTAAACTGAAAGTTAAATAAAAAAAAATCTTAAAGACAAGATGGTTAAATTCAGCCCTGGCCACACAACAATTAGTTGCCACTACCAGAATCTTGCTCAGTTTTCATTTATGGCAGCACGATTTTTTTCCTGTTTTGAAAAGCAGCTTTGAAGGCACAGAATGAACAATGAGGATTTTGGTTACTGTGTCTGCATGGCAAGGAAAATGGATTTTTTTCACCAGTTATGTACAAATAATAAGTCAAATTAAAATACACGATTTCTGGTGTTCCCACCCTGACAGTTACTCGTTTCAGTAATGTTCAATACTCCCTAAATTAACTGAAAACATCAATCCTCTAGATCCACAGATACTTTCTGTGTGTCACATACCCATTCAAAGGACCTCAGGCTCTTGTTTTCTGGATGTAAAACAACATGTCACCAGTCGTGTTTTTGTTTCGTTGCATTTCCATAAAAGTCTGATATAGGAGGTTTCATGCAAGATCATGTCAATGACACCATTTAGGTACAAACCCATTAAAAAAATGAATGCATTAACCCAACCATATAGTGTATTGTAAGGGCCACCAGTAATCAATATACTGCCGGTTTCTTACATTTAAATTAAACAATAACCTTTCTGGTACACAAAAGTGATGGAATCTGAAACCTGCTTTCAAAGACCCTGGTTTGGTCATACCCTTGTGTTGTTGTGAGCATATACTGGATGTTTTGGCTTGGAGATGAGCTTGGAGATGAGAGTTGGAATTTTAAGGCCCTTAAAACCAGTGCTTTTGTGAAGTCATATGCACCATTTCCAGGGAAGGGGGAAGCAATTGGAATTACCTTGGCGTCTGAGCCACTGTTTGGTGAAGGGGTTAAATGGCATTGGCTGCCAGATACTTTGTGTGCTTACAACTCTGATCAGGAATGGTTTTGTCAACTTCTCTCACTTGCAATAGGATTTGTGCCTTAGAAGGGTGGATCTCTGCTCTAATAGGAATCAGAGTATTTAGAAGGAAATATGAGGCTGTTTGCCAAAGAAATTCTAAGTTTTCAGCTGATATTTCTACAGTCCCATTTCTGCATATTCAAAACTTAAGCTTCAATTTGATTTTTCAGCTAGAACTACCAACAAAAAAGTACAAGAAATCCAAATCTAATTAGAGAAATTACATGAAGCTTTCCATCATGACCACTCAGTACCAGTTCTTGCAAAAGGGTAATTTATAACAGGATAGCTGTCCAGTATGAGATAAAATAGGAACTGAAGGAAAAAAAATAAAATGAAGAGTGTAAATGATTTCTCATTCATGCACATGTGAAAATGAAAGAATGTATTGAATGCAGCTGCATTTATGTTTCTCTTGGATCTAGGAGTGTTCAATGTGTTTGTTAATTTTAGGTGAAAATTTGATTACTAAAATTTACTTACGCTTTCAGGTAGATGAGAGAGCATAAGAAATGTTGCAGGTGGGATTAGGATTTCAGGTGATCTTGCCATATAAAAGATATGGCTTTTGAAAAGTAGATTTTGCTTAGCGATGGTTTAGTTTAAGTTAACTTCAAGACTGAAAAGAGAAATTCAGTATTGAAATAAGCTCTTCCATGAAGAGCAGGAGAACAACCGGTTTTCCCTGCATGTGGTGAAAAAGGACAAGAGCAGATGGTCCTAACTTGCAGCAAGGAAGATTAAGGTGAGATATTACAGATAAATCTAAAATTTTTCGATGCTGTAATCACCCTTGGATCATGTCACAAATTATTTCCAATGATGAGCCAGATTTGTCTAATCAAAATTTTTCAACTGTATTCTGAATAGTTTCTGAAACAGTAGAAGTAAAGGACAGAACTTAGATTTTAGTAAATCTAAGAGTAAACAAAAATTTTCAAATCAATCAGTAGATTAAAAAAAAAAAAAACAAAACCACACTCCCAAGCAAAAAATTAGAGCAAATTATTTGGGTGAATTATTTGTTGTGAATCACTCACTTTAGCTTGATTTCTAAATTTTGCTTATTACTGATCCCTAAATGGTGTATGTGCAAATGTATTTGCTTTTATTATCACTCTGAAAACAGGTATTCTCTCATTGCTTTAAAAATGTGCATTTTTAGTTGTTCTTTTGAAGAGTTCATTTGCATATTGATGGCTGGTGCTGTTGTGCTAAAATCCACGCAATATCACTCTGTGAATATTGGAAAAGAAAGGGTAAGTAAACGTGATTAACTGCAGGCTGTGAGGCTAAACATATTCCATTACTCAAGAAAATGTTTCTCTCTCTTTCATCTAATGAGAAATTTATGGATTAGCCTTTTCCTCCTTCCCTGATGGCTATTCCCTCCTATTGTTACGAAACCAGGGGATAATACAATGAGAGGCTCACTTGATTACTATCAATAAGCCTTCAAATGGTTTTTTTAGCAAGAAGCAGCCAAATTTATCCCAAGTGTAACATCAACAAAATCAATAACCTAACAGTAATGAGTGAAGAAAACTGCCGACATACTCACTGCAAGGTGTCTGGATGATAATTTTGATTGAAAACGTTTTTTGGGATTTTTTTTCCCTAAGTTTCAAGACACATTTTTTAATATCCAAACACCTCTTTTAACGGTGTGAGATCTTGCAGTGTTTATCCAGGAGCTCATCCCGGGCAATGGAGCAGTCCACTGCGAATGTGTGTCAGATATTTGGGGGACACACAGCCCTGCTGGCCTCAGGAAGGTGCTACCTGGGCAAGAGAAGGGCCAGCTGCAGGGAGGTGTGTTGTTAGGGCTGAAGAGTAAGGCTGAGATGTCCAGGCTCTTTCCAGGAGCTTCTCCAGTAGGAGAGCTTCGTGTGATGTGATGGGAGAGGCTGGAGTAACTGGGAGACGTGGGTGAACTGGGAAAGGAACTTTAGTCCTCTTGCAGGTGACGGACTCTACCAGTCAACTCAATGGGAAATGGTCCCCTCTGGCTCATCACTCATTGCTGGTCTTCACAGACCTAAACTTGGGCCACCAAAACGGGTTGGCCTCTGTCACGTGGTCCTTAGGGAGCAATCTCTGTTATGTGCTTCACCCATGAACTGATTTTATCTTGGCCTTGCCTGGAATCTGTGCCAGAAGCACAGGGCAGCACTTGATCTGCACCAGGCTTTGGGAACAGATGGACTCACTGATCAGTTCTTGAGCTGACTGCAAATATCTGAACCCTCCTGCCTCCTGGTGTTGCTCCTGCCATCTCCTTCATTTCAGCTGTCAGACTGGGTCTTAGGTTAAGGAAGTCCTCTCAGAAGTTCCCACTGGGAAATCCAATAACCAACTGAACCTTTCAGAGCAGAACACCAAGCATCTCAATAGACAGCCTTGTTTGATAAGAAAGGTTTTAATTTAAAGCCTTTTCCTCATTTTATTTCTTGGAATTTCATTTTAACACATGGCTTATCTTAAAAAATACTAGAGCTGTGTGCTCTTTCTGTTGATGTGAGATCTCTCATGAACTTATTGCTCATTTTTTAATTAAAATTTTCTATTATGTAAAGCATGAGTCTTAGGCTGACTGGCAATCATTCAAGCTCTTAGAATATAAGGTCTTAGTACAGCCTCATAGAAAATTCAGTGAGAGCCTCCTGCAGGAGTTCCCTTACCCACAATGAGATTTCAGTAAATTACAATATCCCTTTCAAGAGTAATTGCAATAAATCTAATATAACCAGCAAACGTGAAATATGTCAGTGTATCACAGTTCATTAGAATAGGATCTCCATGGCAGACTAATAATAAATAGTAATGCTCAGATAATAGCCAGGAAAATGTAACATCTGAGCATTGAAAGAACATAAATAAGGATGTGAACTCATTGGATTGTGTTCTGAACAGAATAAATGGATGCCCTCTAGACTTCTATCAAAGTGATAGATGAGGGCTTTTCTTTTCTGACTACTGAAAATGCAAAGAAATAAAAAATGTATCCAACCCCCAGACTTCCAGTCCTCTCCCTGCATTTGCAGCAGCTCCCCCCTCCAATGAATGATTGAGGACTGGGAGCCCAGAATGTGAAGGACATCTGCTCTGGCAGGAATATTTGAGATCATAATCCAACTTGTAGCAGTACCTTGGGCACTTCAGCGGATATGGTCAAACAATTCTGCTGTGGTTTTTGTTTTGCTTTACTTTGTAGTGTTTGTAAAAAATCATGTTTTCTGGAAAGCATGATCATATTTTCTTTTGTTCTCAGTTTGTCCCATTTGGGTAGTGTTGATTTCTTCCCTTCGTTTCTTTTTGGAGCACGATCCAATTTTGTGTGTTTTCTTCTGCAGTGTTGATCCTGTCAATCAATAGCTAGCAGTTATATTAATTTTTAATAATATTTTGTGCTCTTTCGAGTAACTCTGTCCAAGCACACTGACGCATATTTCAGCTGCAGCACAGCACACTTTATTTTAATCTTTCACTGATATCAGTTGATGCACAGAAAACACAACTTACTTGCAAATTATAACTGAATAATTTACAGTATGGCCGGATTATGATTTTGAGGTCATGAAGGAGAAAATTAAATGTTTAAAGGACAAACTCAATTCTGATCCAAAACTACCATAATATGTGGAGATAATAAAACATACATCAGTAGTGAAAATTGGTCCAAATCTAATTTCTGAGTAGACAGTGTGTGTGTGTCGATAATCCTGTGATGACATTTGTTTTTCAGGCTGAAACATAAGTAATCAAATCTCATTTGTCAAAGCTGGTTTCTCATTTTAAGCATTTGAGGGGTATGTTTCCTCCTAAAGAAAAAGTCTGCAACATACCACATGTATTGGAGGACTTTCCTCTTTTGAGTTATATGGGAGAGGAGAGAGACAGGACACCAGTCGTGACTGATGAATGTTATGAACCATTGTGGAAATCCCACTCTCTCTTTATTCTGTACTTCCAGCCATTTATAGTAGCTTACAACTTCAGAAACCTTTAACTGTTTGGGATGGCATTTTCTTTGCAGAATTATTCCTTATGCAGTGCTTGAGTGCATAATAAATATTATTTATCTACTGGTTTAATGTTCAAACTTCAAATAGTCATGTGTTGTACACAAAACAGATAAAGCACATGTATCTATTTCAAAGTCCTGCTAAAACGGCTCAACTTCTGTGGCTCCACGCAAGTTTGAGAAACGCAGTGCCTTGGTGTTAGGATAAAATTCTTCTTAGACGCTCACCTGAATCCAGGAGGGTTGCTTTGCTTCTGCAGTAGTTTTAAAACTTAATTATCTTGTCTCCCTCTCACTTGTTTGAAACAATAACAGCTTTGTTGCTTTTAGAAAAGCAGAAGTGATTGCTGCGTGGGGCTGAATGAAAACGCTCTTGTCTGGGGTCCCAGTGCCACAGCTGATTGTCAGACAGCAGGCTTGTGGATTCCAGAGTTGATAGGCATAATGTTTGAGCTCTAGGCTTGGCCAGGTGTTATGGTAATTTCCCTGTCCCTTGGGTGTAAAGATTTTAAAATCCAAAATGGGTTATGAAGGTTGCCTGGTCTGATCTCCTAGATGGCATAAGCCGTGAAATAAAAGCTTCTGATTTCAATAACAAGAATATAATTTTGGTCAGAACTTACACATGCTTCTTTCAGTTTTATTTCTCTTTGTTTTTCAAAATGAAAGCAATCCCTGGAAAATGCACCTTTTCATTTCCAAGCCTGTCTCCCTCCTGCTGTTTTCATTCCAATGCTTTTAAATCTTGGCATTGGGTAAAATTGGTCTCAATTTTTTGTCTAATTTTGTCTAAACCACACTGACCTTGTTATTGAGTCTAATTGCATCACTCACATGAAGTTTCTGGTATTGGAAAATTACTTTCTGAATAAGCAGTTGCAGACAGGGAGGAAGTTTCCTACTTGCTCCTCTCTTGGATAAAATGCAGTGTGTAAAACAGGGCTTCCAGGCTCGGAATCACTCACACTGTGTGTATGACATTAAGACCCTCCTCCCCAACTTTTGAATCTCTGATGCCAGAATTTACACAAACTTATTTTAGTGTTCTGACTTGATAATTTGTTTTTTAAGCTTAGCAATAAGACAAAGAATTGTGAATAATATGACTATTGTTTTGACTTTGGAAGTCCTTCTGCTCATGTCTGCATTTTAGCCAGGATGAACTCTTCCAGGCTCCTGTCAACTGTGGAAGATGGGGAGATTAACCCTTCTTCAGCTTGGCTCACAGCTCATACCTGCCCTTCTAGAATTGACTGCTTCCTTAATTATCCTACCACCACTGAACTAATCCTTAATTAGTCATGCTAGTAAAGACCTTCTTAGCAAAACAATTTCACTTTAATTTGGTCCCCAACATTGGGATGGAGAGAGTTTCAAGAAGGTCAGCTGGTGGGTCTGAGAGATCCTGTTCTTCAGTGGAGGGATGCTGAAGAACAGATGAAGGGAGAAGGGGTGGCAACAGGAATCTGAAAGGTCTTTAGCCTTGGAGCGGGCTGAATATACAGCAACAATGGCTTCCTGGAGAGGTCCCAGCCTGTGATCTGGGCCCACCTAGGAGGCATTTTTTTAGCAATCTAGAACAGGAGAGAAACAAGTTGATTTCTTGGAAGGTGGGAACATCAAGCCCCAAGGAAAGGGAGGCCCTTGGGAGCACTGGATCATTGTCAGGCTAAAGAGTCTGAGAGTATAGCTGTGCTTGTGCTGTGGGACAGATGAAAACCCAGGTTAGTTCTGCCAGGTTTTGGCTCTTACTGTTTAGAAG
Organism: Oxyruncus cristatus; assembly: GCA_013399855.1. Classification (NCBI taxonomy): domain Eukaryota; kingdom Metazoa; phylum Chordata; class Aves; order Passeriformes; family Cotingidae; genus Oxyruncus; species Oxyruncus cristatus. The sequence continues at coordinate 8,389 of VXAY01004631.1, forward strand.
GTGGTTGGCCTTCAAATTTTATTTCTTTTTTTTTTTTTTCTTTTAACCCTCTTCAGCCTTTTCCCATCTTTTCTTCCTCAAATATCCAACCCAAATACAGCCCTTCTGGTTAGAAGATTCTTACCACACAGAGGCACTTTTCACGTGTGTTTTCTTCATTTTGTTCTCTGAAGGAAGGGCAACTCCATCTACTACTTCAGATCTTTATAAAATTTAATTTTTAAACAGTGTCATAGTTCTCAGCAGAGAGATCAAACCAGAGCTGCATCAAATTGCATTCTGACCTCAAGGTATTATCCTCAAACTGCAATTCATGGTGCTTCCCCTCATTAGTTTAATGAATGCTACAGCAGTTTGTCTCGGTTGACTTTTTTCATAAATAATTGGAAGTCCTTTGTTGCCATGGCTTAATATCATTTCATGCCCTATCCCTTAATGATTCATAGTCAATTTGTTAATCTGGAGCTCTATTTTCCCTGAAACACTCCTGTCTGTAGTGATTATCCCCAGAACTGCACCAAGTTGATTCAGAGCTCCAGCTCCTGCCTATGAACCATTACTCCATCTCCATCAGAACAGATGTTGAGGAGATTTACTGCTTTACTCTGCTGGCTCTTTTTGACTAGAAATTTTGTTCACTTGCTTCTTATGTGAGCAGAGGGTTTGACAGTAACTAATTTACATTACTTGTGTGTTATCTTTCTGAGCTGCTGAAGTTATAGGCTCCATGTGCTGAGCAGCTGCCAGTGTGGTTGTAGGAACATTCACACTGACTTGTGCTGACCCCGCTGTGAGATCTAAGGTGTTGGGTGAGCTGCAGAAGAGCAAAAATAGACCTTACTTCTCTTTAAGCCTTTTGTGAACTTGCATTTTTATATTGTGGTAATGATGTGCGTAAGGGCAGTGAAGATCTGCCTCCCATATGGATTTCAGTGTTTTTCTTTGTGTCCTTAAAAGCATTTTGAAGTGGTCTACAAGAAAGGAAGTGTGGTTGGAAGACTAAGCAACATCTAAAAATATGTATTTACAGGTAAACAAGTAAAAATACAATCCCAGAATGAGTAAATCACAAATAGTACTCAGTTTTACCTCTGCACAAGCAGCAGACTTCAGTGACCGAGGATGTAACTGAAGACTAATTTAGTGCCAACCACACAGCACAGATAAAAGGAAACTAGGGATGCACACTTTTACTCTTTTTTTTTTTTTTCAGAAATAAATTCCTGAACTGAAATGTTTTTGTGGCCCTGTGCCCACAGTATTCCAATTTTTCTTGATTATAGTGGTGGGGGAGTGGAGAGGAAAATCATAAATTGAAGGCTCTGTTGTATTTATGGAACATTCTGATTCACACCCAAGGCACGTTGAATCCCTGTTCTTGCAGACAGCCAGGAAAACAGATTGGTTTGATACTGTGGAACCCATGGGCTGTGTGCTGGCATCAGATTTAGTGTGAACTGGAGTGGTTTTAATTTTTAGGAGAACATTTTTCCATATGTTTGTCAATTTGAAGTGGTGCATTTTGATAATATAAATTGTGCTGTTGATTTTTTGGTGACCTCATCTGTATTAAATTCCCAGTCCTCTGGATAGTGTTCTGGATTTACATTTTCAATTAAAAAAAGAAAAAAGAACAACCCCCCCATTTTTTGTGCACTTCTTTTGGATCTATCCTTCTTCAACTTCTCTGAATTCTGTTAGCTTACAGAGGATTTTTCTGTCTATACTGGATTGTCACCAATAGTGGCACAGTTGTTATTAGTGTTGAGCTGAAGAGGTGCTTCTCTCTTAGATGATGTTAAATATACTGTTTTCTTTGTTGCAAAGGATTTTAGTTGTTGTTTAATCATTATTGATGGCAGCTTGAAGAACTACATCCTCACTGAAAGGGCCAGCTATTACAAATTGAAACATTAATAAAACCAAAACAGTTTCAACACCACCCATACATGCTACACTCAAGCAAACCAAAAAGCAATATTTTTTGCAGAAAAGCCCACATATTTTATAGATCAACGTACTGCTATGCAAAATATTTATAGACAAGCCAGTGAGGTTTAAATTCAGTTCAATACAGATTAGAGAAAAACTAAAGAAGTTTGAATAAATCAATAAGTTTCTCATTAATACTACCCTTAGTATGAAAATGTTTATAGTTAATACAAAACAGCACATCTTTTCTAAAAATGAGCCTGTCATACCATTTTGTCTTTTGTACTTCTTTCTACTCAGTAATTATTGATCTATCAACATGAAAATTCTGTAAATTTTCTAGATAATATCAGATGTAAGACGAGGGGGGTTATTTTAAATAAAGCTAGGGTTGTAAAATATTGTGTAAAGTATGTCAAAATTGTGAAAATGGAAATAAATTTCACTTGTGGGCTTGATAAACATCTGGTTACGAACTCTTTTGCATATGATGTGTGATTTTTATTGGAATTGCACAAGTGAGCGTTACTTTAACTTTGGGTTTCCAAGCCCAGGCAACTTCACAAGAATTACCAGTTTCAGGAGGAAAAAAAAAAAAAAGAAGGGTTGTTCTACCATGATTTGTGTGAGTAATAGGGAAAACTGTTCTGAATTTGCAGCTCCACCATTTTGCTGGGCCCAGGGTGGGTGCAAACTGCAACTGCAGTCGAGGCAAGATGAACTCTGCTCTTGATGAGCATTTAGAACAGCTGCTGGGTATGGGAATTAAGTAAAAAGCTGGAGAACATGAATGTGGAATAAGCAGGTACCCACATATTTTGGTGATTAATTTATGTTCCTGTCTCTTAAATTAGAGTGTCTGAAGGTGGCTACTTATCTTTGATTCAGAAAAGAGCATAGGCTCGTCTCAGCAACACTTTATTTTCTTCCTGTTCACAAAGTAGAAGGTTTTTTTATCAGGTGTTAAACTCCGGGGCCAGATAATGTACTTCTGTGGGCTGCAGATAAATACCTTAAGTGCTCAACTCTTAGTGGGATCTTTACTGCTGCAACACACTTACTTCACTTGCTAAATGAAAAGCAGCTTGTGTTCTGGCTAAAATTAGGATACAGAAAATGACTGGCCTAGTCCAGTGAGGATCTTCATCTCATGGGCCTCCTTGAAATCACTTCTGTATTCCCAGGGCTGAGCAGTGTGGCACCTAGTTCACATCTAAACCCTACGTATGATACCTTTCCCTTTCAGCTTTTCACCTTCAGGATTTGTCCTTGGTGAGCTCCAAGGAAGTAGGAGCTGTGTTTGGCACTGGGAATCCTGCATGTTGGCCTGTGCTCTTCTACTGTGAACCCTTGTGGGATTCTTCAATTCAAACATTCAGAACAAAACGGGAATAAAACATGTGCATGTCATCCTGGAAAAAACTGTGAAACTCATAAAAGGGATTAATGGTAACCAGCTCAAATGGGAAGATATTCAACTACTGATACGTCAAATCAGATGAGCTGAATCTCATGCTGTGTGTCCAAATCACAAGTAGGAATTCTCCTGTAAAACCTAGAAATTAATAGGCAAGTGGTGTTAATACTTAGGGACCTGCTTATTCCTTCAAAAATGTTTTCTGGAGAGCCGCAAGAGTTATGTGCAGTCATTGTCCTTGCACGTGTAGGTACAGCACAGCAGGAAATAGGCCAGGAAAAACACAGAATGCTTGAATATCCCCAAGAGATAAATTTTCCAGAGAGATTGGCAGCTTTATAATAACAATTTTTTAATTCCTACCTTCTGTACTCAGGCACCTGTGGTAATGCTGTGAGAATTCCCAGTCAGCTGGCTCAGGAATATCTGCTGACTTGTGCAAACCCTTTACTAAAAGAGCCCTCTGCCAGCCCAGTACTTGTCCCAAGCCCTGCTCACTGACACGTGGTTGGTCCTCCATGAGATTGCTTTTGGTGAAGGCCAAGTTCAAAACTGACTCCTGAGGAAAACAATAATCAGGAGGGTAAGAAGAGGCCCATCTTAGTCGTTGTATCTCTGGGCGTGGTGGTTATCTCCAATCTCCAAATCTCAACCTCCTGAGGGTTTCGTGTACCCTCAGGAATATATGGACCTTCTACAAATGAGTGTGGGAAACTTTTCCCTTCTCTTCTGCTGTTATAGCATGCTTCTGGAGTTGCAGCATGGTGAGATCTGGTGTTGTAGCATGCTTTTGAAAAATAAATGATTTTATAGCCACAACATTGTCACATGCACACAGTTTTCTGAGAGCCAGGCAGGGTGGACTGAGGGCTGAATTAAAGATGCTTTAACCACAGGACTACATGCTGGATCTGTTTTGTAGGCAAGGGATGTTCCTGAGAGGGAGACTGAGGCGGTGGGAGTGCAGAGCTGAGAGCTCTTGGCTGTCACTGTCTTGAAACAAGGCAAATATGTTTGTTTTCTTGGTCACGTGTGTCTGCCACATGTTAATCTATGTTGCACCACAGTTTCTAGAAATATTTGTGGGAAACAAGAACTAGATATCACATTGAAAACATAAAATTCCATATAATCATGTAATGGATGAAAATGTATGTGCTGTGTAAACAACATAATTCATATAAGAATCAGAAAATTTGACGGATTTATAAGTGACTTAACTGTTTTTTCCGTACAGGTCTTTTGCTTATTAAAGAGAACATGAAGCTCTTACTTTAAATACAGGTTTTAAATTAGCAATCATTATATAGTAAAGAAATGCCTCAAATAATGTGTCCATTTGTTATGATGTTATCAATGCTGATCACCTAATGAATGAATGTACACATCCGCAGTTCTATTGGGAGCTGCTTTTGATGCCCAAGCTACTCTAATTGCTACCTGTGCAATTATGTCGCTCACATGAATTACTAAAGACAGATTGATTTAAACACAGTATTAAAATTTAAAAGGAGTGACAGTACCAATACAGCAAAATAATCAGAATAGATCTATTTGACAAAGCCAGTAATTATTAATTTGAATACCAATTAGTTCTGAGTAGATAGGTTTATTCCAGCTCTTTCCCTGGACTTAAGTATACTTACATTCATTTTCCAAAGTATCCAGAAAAATAAAGGCAAAAATTAGTTACGCAAAACCAATACGTGCCCAGCACTTGCATTTTCAGTGTTTCTATTTCCTGCCATGATAAAAATACATGTGCTGGTAAATCCATCTGCTCAAAATAGAGAAATTGTTGCCCCATTGTTGAATTTAAGTAATGAAATCTCTCAGCAAGAGAGTTCTGCAGGTGGGAAATCGATTCAAGTAGGACGGTGTAAAACACTGATGGCAAAACTGCTAAGAAGGTTCTTAAAGATATATTGACAATGCATCTGCTTTTCTCACAGCAGTTTATCTCCCATTTGAAACTCTTGCCTTTAATGGGATGGTCATTACGGTGGAGGCTTTTGATTTTTCACTTGTGAGTGACACATCTATCTATCTATCAATCATTACATATTTTGAATAGCAACAAAATGCCCCATTTGCCCTCAGATTTCCTTTGGTATTACCATGGGGACAAAGTGTAATTATTTAAAATTGGAACTTGATGATTTTTTATTATCTCTGAAATGCAAATAAGTGGCTGTACTTTCTATAACCCGGCATTAGCCGAGCAAATACAAATTTGCATAACTCAGAGAAGTTTGAGCACAGGTTGATTGCAAAGCCTGATGTTGCAGCAGAAAGACTTGTTAGAATAAACTCTCAAGGAGAGATGGTGAAAGTCTCATCATTTGGGACATCTTAAACTGAGCTGGAAAAAGCAGCTCATTTTAACATTTAACACTGATTGAATCATTTAACGTTACAGCGCTTTGTGCTCAAAGAGAGATGAATCAGCTAAATCACAATACTTAGGCCTTTTAAACAATGCCTCCCCACAAATTTTGGGAGGAATGAATGTAATACATACTTTATATACTGTTGAATGTATCATTTTGGCTAAGCCCTTGAAAGTGCAACTGAAAAAGATGAAATTAAGTCAGTAACTTGTGAGTATATTGTTATCGTTATAGAAATTCCTTTCCTTCCTGCTTTTAAGTATATCCATGGGGAAATGTTTAATTTAAGAGATTTGGCAAGTTCAATGTTTTAGGTTTTTTTGGAAAGTAATTTATGTGGGACAATTCCTTGGTCTGAAATCTGTCCTACCTATCAATTGTTAGGAGAAATAGACAATAAAAGAGGTACAGAGGTACAAGTCTGTCACTGCAAAATTGGGGTTTTTTTCTGCTTGGAGAACATATGGTAAGATTAGGTACAAGTAGAGATTTGGCCTTCTTTTTGTTGGGTGTAAAAGCACATCCACTACTGGCATTGCCTCATTTCTTTGTGCTGTAGTAGTTAGTACTGAGAAAAAAAATGGAAAAAGTGGATGATAGAAATAACCTTTCAAGGACTTTTTTCTCCCAAGCCTGTTCAAAGTTTGGGTTAAGCTTTTGAAACATGGCACTGTTTTCAAGTGCTTTACTTTAGGTAAGCATACGAGGCATAGTCTTACCAAAGTGAATAGACCATTTAACAATTTATTATTTAGTGAAAGTCATAAAAAAATCTATTTATGATTTACCAGGACCTTCACGGGATGGTATTTTGACAATGATGTTTTTCTGAGCAGCACTTGGGTTTTTTTTGTTTGGTTGGTTCTTTTGCTTTAAATGATGTAATAAAGAGATTAGCTTCAGGAAAAAGAGTAAGATGTGGATTCTCTCAAGATGTCACATTCCAGGTTAGTGAGAGGATTGTTGAAGAGTTGGCAAAAGAGCACCATAGAGAGATGGTGGGTTTTGGTAAGCTATTGGAAATGTTAAAAGAAAAATAAATTCATGCAATGGGTATTTTGGAAGCAGAGTTGCAACAGCATTAGAAAGAAAAATATTACCTTGTCAAAATATCATTTTTGTCAAAATACCAAAAATCATTGTGAAACTTTTGGTTGTAGAAATGGAACCAGAAGGGCAGATCTGGGACTTTTCAAGGAAATGATGATGAACCTGAAGGAAACGTCTTTGTTGATTTGCATCTGGCTTTGATGTTTAACATCCTGGCAGAAGCTGAAAGTCATGTTGGTTTCAATTTTGCAAAACCTTTACCGTTTGGTTTTTTTCTACATGTTGCTGATGTTCTCTTTTGCAAAGTGGGCAAAATTCTGGAGGAATGTATTGTAAATGATTCAAACGTGTCTCCTACTTAAGAAGAAAAGTCTTTTCTGAATATGGAAAATCTGAAAAAGCCATACTGAGCTCTGGAAAATACCTGCAATGCTCAAACTATTTGTCCTCTGACACCTGATTTCGCACACTAGAAATATTAATTATGCCACTTGAAATCTGAGGCATTTTTAGCAATGTTCAGAGAAAAAAAACCTGCAGTGACTATTGTAGGGAAGAAGGCACTGAGTCGAATGAGTAAAGAAGGACTGTGTGTTCATAAACCATTTTTTTTCCTGAGGTGCTGTTTCAAAACAGTTCTGGAGAACTCTGGGCTATCAGATGTATGAACACACATAGCATTTTTTTAACTATAGCATTCCTTTTAATGAGAGAAGGAGCTAAGTCCTGAATCTGTGGTACTGGTAAGAATCCCTTTTTTATATTTTAAAAGAAATGTCGTCAAGGGGCCGGATCTTATTTGGACACAAATGCCAAGACTAAGCTGGAAGCTTTTTAATTTTTTGGAAGGCTGGTTTAGAAAATGTTATGTGTGTTAGGTTAATTAGATGAAACTTGTGTAACAACGAATGTTTGCTCTCCCCAAACAGTGAGGGCTATCACTGTGATAAGAAAATCACTCAGAACTTTGTTAAACAAAGCTCAAGATCTGCTCCTTGTGGGAAGAGAAGGACACCTTAGAGCAATAACATTCAACTTTTTTCAGTTTATAGGTTCCAAACTTTTTTTTTCCTGCAGTCCCTGTAAGGAGCCCTGTATAAGGTATTCAAATCTGACAGCATGTCAAGGGTCATTTGGATCTCTCAAACTGACAATGTACTCCATGATTTTAAACTTTATTCATGAGATAATTAAGAATTAAAATAAATAACCATGACAAACAGGGCTCAATCCCCTTTGACCCAGAGTAGTCTAATCATGTTAATTCATCATTCAAATCATAAGATTTCATAACTTTCAACCAATTAATCTTAATATTGTCCACATCTGAGCAAGAGAAAAGAACTGGTTACCCAGCAGATGGGGACACTGCTCAACCCTCTTCCCCACTCGCAGCATGGGCATCCCTGGAACACGCCGGGAACCACGGGAGCTTCAGCAGTCCAGCTGCTGTTGGATCTGTTTCAAAAGGTTTTTAGATAACGTTTTATACCCTCCAGCTTGGAAGTTTGGGCTATAACATTTCCGTAAGTGAGGGAATTCTGAGGAACTCACCAGACAAAAGGTGACAGTGGCAGGAGGCAGCACTTTGCAGGTGACCGTGGCTGCAGAAAGGCCTGTCAGCTCCTTCTGGCCACTTACCCTGCCTACCTGGTGGCTTTGACCTAATGCCACTGCTCCCAGCACACATCAGGCCTTGATATGAGCTGGGTTAGCCAGAACCTAAGCAGGAGTTGAGGGAAGAGTCACACAATGAACCTTGCTTTCCTAGTTACCTTCAGCAGACCACACAGTACTTTATGTCTGTCCAAAATTCCCTGACCAAGAGACTGCAAATCACTGCTCTGGCAGATAAAAACTGCTTCACATAGGAGCTGGATAAAGCTCACATTGCTTGCCTAAGTGTTGCTCTTAAAAGAGACCCAGAGGAAAGCAGGTGATGGAAAAGTGTGTGAGATTTGTCAGTGCATGGACAATTCTTTGCTCTGATGAAGAGGGAGACCATAGTCACTGTATTTTCTTGCTTAAGTGAATCTGCCTAATGGCAGTACCTGTTGCTAAATGCTCTCTTCTTCTAACTCATCAGAAATGGAGGCTTCCTGTTTAGTACAAGGAATAATAATATTCGTGTGTAGCCAAGAAGGCATTTTGGGGAAAAAAGGACAAATAATTGTGATGATTTTTGGACAGGAGGAAGCACAGGATACTGGGAACAGGACTGCAGACAGATAACACGGTCTCGTTAAGCAGATTAATTTACTTGACATAGTTTCTAAACTCGAGCCAGGTTCAGGAGAGCTGGACAGTCACCCAGGTGTCCTTTGGTGAGATCATGCCAACAGTATTGATAAATACAGGTTATTGTCCTCGCAGACCTGTGTGAGGAGGGGTCTCAGTGCTCTCATTTTCTGTGCCAGAGTGCAGTTTCATCATCAATAACTGTTTTCAGCTCTGTGCTCACTTTATGCTTGCTGTCTTTCTTTTTCCAAGAGTTAGGACTCCTGTCAGGAAAGCCTCCTCTAACTAATAAAGTGTTGTCCTGTGCAAGTACACGCAGCACCTGATCCAGTCTGTTTGCAGTCACTGCTGGTTATACAGTTTGTGTGCCCAACAAGGAACATCTGAGATCTGCTGCTTCTCAGGAGGGCACACAAAGGAGAAACATTAACACAACCAATACCAATCATTGACATCTGCTGGGGGGAAGAACTGTTTGGGCTCCCTAAAAGCTGTTTTTCCTTGAGTTACCTCCCAGCAGAGCTCTAGTCCTGTCACAGAGGTCTAGTCCTGCCACAGCCAGAATTAGGCACCAGTCCTTCCTTCGGTTCTTAGCACTTACAGCAGGACAACTTCCCTCCGCAGTGCCACTGCTCTTTGGCTCTCCGAAGTGGCGCTGTGGGATTGCAGGCTGTGACCTGGAAAGCCAGAGGAGGTTGCTTTTTTATGTCTTAGGGATAACTTTTGCAGTGATTTGCTCTTGGCAAAGTTTTCAAGCAAGTAACTGCCAATCTTCCTTCTTTTTTACCTTGCCAATATAGGAAGAGACTGTGTGATACCTACTGAAACTTAGATACCCATTATTCCTGTGATTAAGAGGGAATTTCATACATCATACTACTTTTTAAGTTTAAATTTATAAATTATAGGAAACTAGACTAGCTATTTATGTATATTAGTGGTTAGAATCAACCACTCCTTTATGTTAAAATTTATTTTGTTTATCTATTTCCTTCCATCACAATTCTTTTGCTCTCTCTAAGTTTTCTTACCTAAATTCAGGTCTGTATAACAAAGGTAGGAAATGAACTTGTTGTTGATAAAAAATACTATTTTAATTAAAGAATTCAAAAATATTAGATTCCAGTGAGCCTCAGGTCCACCATTTCTGCATAACCACTGCTCTGAGTTGTCCTCTTTTTTATTTTCCATTAAACTCTAAAGAACAGAATTAAAAGAAGAACTTCTAAGAGATTTTTATCCTTGAAATACTAATTATTAATGAGATAATAAATTTCGTGTGCTTTATATTAATTCTATTTCTTTAATCATCAAGACAGCAGAACAAAGAAATGCCTCTGTAGCTGAAGATATTGTACAGGTGATTGTTTTGAACAAAGCTGGAGAATTCTAAGCAATATATATATATTTATGTAGGAGATTTTTGAAGTATATTTTGCAATATATTTATTTCCTCAAGGAGTGGAATGAGTGGAAAATTGTTTACATGGCTGATGTTGTCCTTCCAAACCTCGATGTTTTACTGTTAGGGTGATAAAATTCAAATTTATCACTCTGTGGAACTCACTGGGGTTTGTGTTAAATGCAGCCACAGGTTTAATCTGCTGGGGTTAGGAAGAAGAGGGGTTTAATTAATATCTGTATGCCCATGGCTTTCACTTTCAATTACTACTTTGAATTCTATCTAGGTTGTTTTTTTTCTGAGAACTGGTCTTTAAAATATGTTCATTCCTGCATTCCTGGTTAGTGCCTTCATTTCTCATCAAAGTAATTGTAAAATGAATGAAGGCAACAGCTTAAGAAATTGAATCTTAAATTATTCATTCATTATTCTCAGGACTGGTAACCTCTGATAGAGCTAGGAGAATTCAGAGGGGAAAAAATACAGGATACTTCGGGAATTACTATATTTTTGGACATGAACTTGAAATGACAAGGTCAGATCACCAACAAACGAAGCAAACTTGAGAACTGAGAAAGGAGTGTGTCAGAATACATGGCCAAAAGAAAGCTTAAGAGAAATACAATTTAGTGCATATTTAGTTTTAAAGACCAAAGTTTGGAGAATTCCTTTCAGAGTTAAATCCGAATCAAATGTGTGCAAGATGGTTGGAGATGGAGATGTACTAACTGAAGATGAATCTCCGTCGCTCAGTAGCTTGTGGCAGCTGCAAAATAAAGCCAGCAAAAATTTTATTTGTGGACAGCTCAGAGAATTGAATTTTTCAGTTGGAATAATCATATAAAGGCAGATGGGAGTACAGAAGGTTAAATAAAAAAACCCCAGCATTCTGTTGATGGAGAGATTAAGGACAAAAATAAATTGAATATATCAGTCACTTCAGAAAGATGGTTTAATGAGGGGGATCTGTGACTGGCGCAGGTACACAAGATCCACCTAAAAAAATTTGGTAGCTACTTAATGAAATTCTTCTTTTGTCTTGCAAGAAGGAAAGATCTTTGCAACCCAGCTTGGAGGAGAAAGTTTTGTCACCCTCTCATCCAAAGGTCTCCAATCCTTAGAAGTATTTCAAGTTCTATATAGTAAGGATTCCTCTGGGTGGATCTTTGTGTCCTGGTGAGATTCCACAGGGCTGTGCAACCCTGCAGGGACTGATCCTGACTTCACAGTCAACACTTTCAGGAGTCTGTGCACACAAATCTCCCTCTTCTGCAAGGTTTGTTTCTGATGGGGGAGAAACCTTCGGATCCTTAATGCAGAAAAGGAATTTTCTGTATTATCTGCAGATGTGTCTCATGACACAGACATTTGAGATTAAAATATCTTGTTTTTCACGAGCTACTTATGTTAACTGATTGTATCAGTCATAACTCTGAAATAACTCTGCATAATTCTGAACATGTTAACATGAATATTTTCAGGATCAACTAAGTGGAAAACATCGAACTTATCAAGTATTGACTTTCCTAAGCATTTTTTTATAGCAGCCTGTAGCTGGTGCTTGTATCCTCTTACTTATCTTGTGAATCTTTAACAGAGAACTTACTAAAAAAACCCAAACAAACTTTAAAAAAATCTTTAAAAATCAGTGATTCACTGTGATTGTAAAAATAAAAATAATACCTTTGGGACCAAGTTATTAATTTAGAAAATTTTGTGCTACTTTTGGAGCACATCTGGAGTTACAATGTCTGCAAAAGAAATATTTCTTCATAGAAAAAATCCTTCAGGGTGCTGAATGCGTGAAAAGTGCTGAAAAACTTAAAGATGACTCTTACAACTTGAAATAATTATTTAGCAAACAGAGAGAGGTTGCCCAGGAAATTCCTGCACTGAAAAAACTGGAAGACAAAAATAAAAAAAAGGACAGCTATTTTTCATAAGGGAGAAGAAGAATGAGGTAAAGCATGAAGGTTAACTTGATTGACCTATCTTTCCTGGAAAGATGCTGAAATTCATGGTTCAGCAAAATATTTGTTAACATCTAGAAGACGAGAAGAAGATAGGAACCCGTATTCATTTATCAAGAAAAAAGTCACCAGAGACTTACTTAATTTCCTTCGGAGACAGAAACATAACTCACTGGAGAAGGAAGAAGAAATCGATGTCAGAAACCTGATAAAGTTTTTTGGCATTTTTGCGGATGACATTCTTATACAGAAAAGAAGGTGACATAAATAAAAGAGGAAAAAGTGTAAGCTGGGTGTGAAATTATTTGGAATTCCAGAATGAGGGAATCATTGAGGTATGCTGTCAGAAGGGAGGGAGACACAAAACCAGGTCAAGCAGATCTCAGTAGGCCTTGAAATTCTCACAAGTGACCTGGGCAGCAGAAAGTGGAACATACTTCCCAAATTTGTAGCTAACATGGAACTGGGGATCCTTCAAACACAAAATTCAGCTTCAGAGAGTGTGGGGTAGAAACAATTCTGTGTAAAAATAACTTGGAGCTAATTCTGCAGAAGAAGAAGCACAATTAGTAGGTGAACAGGAGTTAAAAATATCATGTTCTTGCAAGAAGAACAAACATTATGGTGATGGACATAAATGGCATTGCCTCCATAAGGAACACAAAATCATTTTGCTTCACTTAGTACTACAACTTTTACCTCAGCTGTTCAGTGTCCATCTTCCTGGAAAGATGGATAGTTGGGGTAGTTCAAGCAGAAAACATTACAAGTTTTCCTCTTCTTTCTTAACCTTTACTTCTCTGATTTTTTTTTTCCTCTAGTCTGCTCTTTAATAATGGACACACTTCTATGGTTACTCCAGGTCCCAGCCCTGTCCACCCACCAAACCCCCTGAGTAACACAACACAGGAATTCAAAAAATGCAGTCTCACTTATTCAAAAATTCCACGATTCCTGCAAGATCCCTGCTTGCTTGATGCTTTCTCTGGTCAGCTTCACAAGCTGGTGATGTTTGTGCATGTCCAGATCAGGGGTCTTTCCTCCAGAGTGAGCCTTCAGAGTTCTTCTCTGTCTTTTAATATATATTAGAAGATAGAGCTTTATAATTTAATAGCCTTTTAGAGGTGATATTTGCAGAGAAAAGCCAAGGAACAAAACACAAGCAGACTTATCTCCCCTTAAATACCTCCACAGATGGAAACCTACACCATGAGTGCCTAACTTGGCAGAAAAACCTTCCTTTCCTAACTGGCAAATTGATGTCGCTTGTTAATCCTGGTTGCAACTTGTTTAATTGAGCCTTATTTCAGTGATTAACACTAAATGAGAATTAACTATTTCTGACAGCCTAGCAGTGCTCTAAACACTGTGCAACTGTCTCACTGAATTTGTTTCATCTCTCTCAATCCATTCCAGACAGGAAAGATCCTCTGACTCCCCAGCTGTGAGAGCATGTGCTCTTGAGCTCCTCCTCATTCCTGAGAACCTGCATCCATCAGCCAATCCATCGGGCACTGGGGAGGCAGCTGGTGGGACACACCAGCACCTCCAGGCTCATGAAACTATCTAAGCAGATGGAGATCTCTCATATCAGTAACATTTCAATTCTGTTTTGGCTGCCCCTGTTTCTTGTCAAGTTAATACTCATATTGTTCTTATTTTTTATTTTGTTTTCGTTTATATATTTTCTGGAAAAGACAATTTTCACATCTTTGGCAAGGAATTTTTACCCAAGTGTCTGTTCAAGTGTTTCACCTGACAGCAGGAATACTTTTCTAACTAAGTTTGTCATTCAGCATGTAATAATTTTTCCCTTATTTTCTGAGTTGCTCAAAATGGGTTGAAATCTAAAAATATTTCTGGCAAAAGCAGTTCCACCGACATCTTAATTATTATGTTTCCAAGGGAATGACAGCCAGTGTAAGGGAAGCTGCCGTGTATCCCTGCAGCTATGTGCTTTTCGTATTGGAAGCTGAGGCTGTCACAAATTACCTGGGAGTGAGACAGGCACGGACACCTCATATCACATTTACACCACTTGCCCCACTGCGCAGTAAGAGGGCTAAACCCTCTCAATTCTCACTTTATTTCTGTGCTATTTAACTTATTGCTGATCACAGATAGCTCAGACAGATATCAAAACAGGATAAAAGCAGCTCCGCTCTTTGTTAGTCTGAAGCTTGATTCCAAACAGTGCCACAGGGAAGGCAGGGCTCAGAAACAGGGCAGAGGAGCAGAGGTGATGGAGCAGTTGTTCAAAAAAAAAAAAGCACCTGTTTTACTTGATAACAACAGCTTTTTGTGCCTGCTGCCAAACTTTGTCCTCTGTCGGGGCATGGGAGTTCTGCACCTGCTGCCTCCTGTTCGGTGGAAGAGGAGGAGACGTTTCCCACACTTCACACTGTGCAACTTTTAGGATATAAACATAAAGGGGAAAGGAGATCTGAAAATAGACCCTTCTGGTCAGGCATTGTGTGACCATGTTACATTATACAGCCACTTAATTATTCAACCAGTTCAGAGGATATTGTTTCCACAGGAAACATACGACAGGAAAAGCAAATTTTATAGTCGAATGTTATATATTAGGGTTATTTTGCTAATTTTAAACTCCTTCTAAAGAGAAAAGAACTAACTAAAAGAGGAAAACAGGTCAAGGCTAAAATGGGCTTCTTATATTGTCATCAAAAATCCAGTGATCTTTACACAACTTTGAATAAATTTATTACCAGAGAAAGGGGAAATCATTTGAAAAAATTGCTATATCATATTTTATGTCAAGACTTCTCTGCAATTTTGAGCAACAAGCAGTTGTCAGCAGCAACTGAAACATCACAGTCATAAAACAAATAGCTGACAGTCAGTAATTTGCAGCTAAGATATATTTATGTCTGATTCTCTCCAACCATTGCAAACTAACCCGTCTCCTTGTCAGTCAGTTCACTGAGATTTTCATCACCGCTGACTTCCACGAGAATGCTGAGGCCTTATGTCTGCCATCAGAAGGAAATTCTTTCTTTTCCCCACCAGTGGATCCTGATAATAGCCCAGCAATACTTGTCACCAAACCTGAAAGGTCACCTCTGCCAGGAAACCTCCGCGAGTTTATTTCCAGGGTCATGAAGCTGATAAAAATGAAACACCAGAACGGTAATAGCTGTTGAGGACACTCAGGGACAGGATCAATATGAAGTTCAAAGTTGCCCTGAAATACCCGAGAGAGAGGTTAGCCCTCTAATGAAATATCTTTTCTTAATTAAAAGTGGGTAATTAGACTTAATGAATAGCCCTGTTCCCATTAGCATCTAAAGACACTGAACTTTCCTCTGAGTTTTTTAGGAAATTTCGAGATTGAAATTTCCAGCTCAAATTTTTCAGTACATGAATACTTTAAAACTATTTTAAGATGATTTTTTTTTTTTTTGGCAAACATACGTTTTATTAAAGAGAAAATCTTACGTTGCTCACGTTCCTAAGGCAGTGGTAATTTCCATCGTCTCATTGTCCATCACATTTCACAGTCTCCACACTATCCCCACAGTCTCTCCGTAGACCCTTCTCTAGTGTTACCGAGTTGAAAACCAGGATGCCCTAAAAAAAACCAGGCAGGAAACAACTTTCAAGAAAATATTATAATTAGTTGCAGTCATCCAATATCTGTGCAGGCAGATTCCATGAATTGCAATGGCAGCTCAGAGGTAGCAGGAAGCTGGAGGAAGACTTCAGCAGAAGAATCCTTGTGGTTTCTGAAAACCACAGATTTTCTGGATCTCGGTTTGTTGTTAGGAGGGAGTGGCTACAAATAAGAATGAAATAAGTATCAGGTTCATGGAATAACCCTGTAGTTTTGTCAGAAAAGCAGTAGTTACTCGTAAGAATGGGTTGGTTTGGTTCTGAGTGGTGTTATTTCTGG
This sequence comes from Oxyruncus cristatus, assembly GCA_013399855.1. Classification (NCBI taxonomy): domain Eukaryota; kingdom Metazoa; phylum Chordata; class Aves; order Passeriformes; family Cotingidae; genus Oxyruncus; species Oxyruncus cristatus. The sequence goes on from VXAY01004631.1 coordinate 24,701, forward strand.
CTCCTCCAGGGTGAACCAAAGAGTTTCCTTCCTTGACAAAGCTCCCGGTTTGCAAAAGCTGATTTGGGGAGGAAAGGATCATCTGTCACCCCCTCCTCACTTTGTTCTTATCCCATGGCCACACTTCTCAGCCCAGTTTCGTAAATCCAGTGGTAGAGCTCCCGGGGCAGAGCCAGTGCAGCTTCACTTGGATGGGGAGCTGCGGGATATTTAAAGGAACATGTCGGGCTTTGCCCTCAGAGAAGGTGCTGACAGAGCTGCGGAACTGGAGAGCAAGATTTTGGAAAAATTAAGGAAAAGTCAGTCACTCAGAGCAGTTTGACTGCAGGTTACCTACAAAGAGTGTGCAGGCAGGCAACCTGCTTCTCGCATTGAGGGTAGATGTTGAGTAAATATTTAATACACGTTTTATATATATATAATATTTTCTACATTTTGATTGTATCTGACCTTGCAGAATTGCCTGTGACTGTATCATGCACAGAAAGAGAAAGGTGAAGTAGAATAGAAGAATAATTCATTGCACTTCTGTGTGGATAAAGACATAATGAAGCTTTATGAGAAGTCACATATGCATGAAACAAAAAGTCTTTGGGGTGGCAGCATTAATCTTTACTGTTCATTTTCACTAACCATGAGAAAATCCTATGTGTGTAATTATAACCATACAGAGAGCACAACATATTCCAGCCTCTCTGTTGAGTATAATTCTTTATATTTAGTTAGATTTTAGTGGACTCCCTCATGAAGAGGCAATTATGGCCTTACTGCAGCAGATGAGACCTCAGAGACTAAGAATCAACCTGGCTGCATCTAAGAATTAAGCGCAGAGTAAGAGAAAAAGGAAGCAATATGTCTTTGATCTCAACCAATGGATTTCTTTCTCTGCCTTTTCTATTTAAGGTTTCTAACCTGATGATCTCATTAGCTACCTGGATTATTTCTGTATATCCAGGGCAGTGGATGAATTAAGGGGGTTTCAAACCCTATTTTATAGGATTTATTGATTTGGGAGAGTTTCCCCGTACTTATGTTTACAAGCGCTACAGGAACAACTGCAAAACAATGTCAAAATAGAAGAAACCTGTCAGTTCCCCCTGGATTTGTCATTCAGAAGATGAATTGCTGACTAGAACTACAGGTTAAAGGAATTTCCAACGTGTGTTTTGCACAAGCCCCCAGTGGGTGGATGCACTGAGAAATATCAACTTACTAAGGAATTCTGTAGCTGTGCTCCAGAAATCAATGGACAGGTAGTGCCAATTTGGAAGTCAGAAGCAGGAGTTTTCTAACATGTAATGTTCAACAGTTCAAGTTCTGGCTTCTGTGAGGGAAAAGTGTGTCTCTTGGGTTTCTGCCTCGTGCCAGAGAGTTCACACGGAGACACTTTAATTGGACAGATCCGGGCATCTTGTCTCCCCTTGGAAGAGAAGGGGACACTTTGAAAGTCCTCCCCAGTGCTGCTTCTTGCATTTTTGCAATTTGGTATAAGTTCATCTTTCTAATCTGTACATGTCGACTGTGTGGATCCCCCCACGGACGGGAGTGTTCGAGAAGGGGGAAGAACAGATTTCTCGGCTGTGCTTAAGTGAACAGGAGCAGCGGCAGTTTCAGAAGGGTGCAGGTTTAAAACCAGCCGTGCTGTCACCTCGGGGGGCTGACTGGAGCCTGGGGTGTCCTACCAGAGACCAGGGGACTCTGCTGCACATTCCAGTGCTTCTGCTGTGCTTCTACCACGGGCTTCTTGGCCAAATCCTTCATGTTTTCACCACAGTGGTACCCAAACGAGAAAACTAGAGAGAAAAATCCACTTTGTCCATTTCAAGTGCAGGGCTGACACCTTTGGAGGAGGTAGGACAAAATTAATCCCATTACCTGGGGGGAAATGCTTCTTTTCCTTTATAACTGTCTCTTTATAACAGTATAAAGTCAGAGCCAAAGGCTGCTAACCCTGGAAGAGCTGGATTGAGGTCTTTTGGAAGTCTGCCTGTGCTTGACTTGTGTTCTATTTGCAGATACAGTGAGGTTAAGTTTGACTCAGAGCCTATTTTGTAATTTGTTTGAATATTCCCCAGGTATGCCATAACGATTAGCTAAAATAATACAGAGAAAGAAGAGCAAGAAAAAAAAAAAAGCCCTCCCAAAACAAACCACGGAATTCAAAGTGGAATATTTTTGGAAGATAATTGCAGCCCTTTTCTTTGTTTATGAGAAACCCAGAAGCTGCAGTTTTCCTTAAATTTATATAATGATTTGCCAGTTGCAAAATAACTTATTGTGAAGCTCAATATACGTATAAATCTAACTACATGGCTGCATGAAGTACTATGAAACAGTACTGTTATGACCTGCCTTGCCAGGCAGGAGTAACATTTGTTTTATTGAAAAATTCCTTGGAGCGAATAAAGTAAATCAATACTAAATGATCAGTGTTTACAGATACATATATTTGGGTTATTTTAGAACAATTTGGATCCAAAGGAAAACAGGATTTCAGCTGTTTTGGCTGTTATTGTCTATACATATTGCTATAATAGCAATGTTTTAAGGCAAGTAAAAAAGTCCAGTTCCTTCCAAATGCCTGGAATAGCTCTCGTGCTTCTTCCACTTTGGAGCAACGACAATTCTTTAAAAAGCCTACATTTTTAATCAAGGCTTTCAGGCAATTAATAGAATCAGGAGTGCATTTTACCTTACATGCTCATTCTTTTTACAAGGCTTTAATATTCATAAGAAAAGAAAAAGAAAAATCAGCCTTAATACTTCCAGTAAGGCCATCTTTCAGTGAGCAGTTCCAGAAGGGCACAGGAAAACATACAGAGCTTTCATCTCTTATGCTGTTTTACAAATCTAGTATTTTGAACATGCTAATTAAGGAAAAAAACCCCAAACCCTGAACAAAACTAATAAGTGTCTATTAAACGCTTTGCTGGTATGCTTAATTTCTCCCCTTGTGTTCTCACTGTGTTTGGACATTTGAGAGGTAAGAAAGAAAGTTCTGTAGCACTTGCCTTATCCTAGAGGCTGGTTCAGCAATAGATTATTTTTTTTGTTTGAATCCTATGAAACTGTGATTAACTCCACTCTTTGATTAACTGAAGAAAATAATACTACACAAATTAGTCCAACCTTCTTAATCATCAACTCTTTGAAATTATTTTAATTTGCAAAGATAACACTTTCCAGGTTTTTTCTAAGCATCTCCAAATACAGATATTATCAGGCACCTTTAAATAACTAAGGTGTGTGAAGAGACAGGATTGAACAGAACTCACCTATGTTTAGCAATGGTTTTAAATAAAAGGAAGACAAAAATCCCATTTTCACCTCCAGCGGCAAAGAGTTCTGCAAGTGATGCAGCCTTACTGATGGATTCTGTCTATCAGTATAAATATATATAAGTAAAGATCACATTTTGCAGAGTGTAGATTTAAATGTTACCTAAAATTTGTAGGATAATTTTTGTGTGAAGTACACAGGAAATAAAACAGGACAAAATGATACTTGGCACAAAAAAAAATAATCCAAGCAGACACTAAATTCTTTTCAAAGAGTGTGTAGGACAATGTATAGAGAAGCAGGTTGTGCAGTGCATTTAGGGCACATGTAAAGTACAATCTTATTGTCAAAACTGGGATAGATGCCTTCAATAATGATTTTGGTTGTAGTCTACATATAGATGAGAATATTGTGAGACTTTGAATGTTTTATCTGGTGTTGGGAAATAGAATGATTTGTCCTCAGGCCTTTTCTCTGGTGATCTGGATCAGGAATTGAGCCTAGCTCATGGGCAAGACTACTGGAAATAAAACTCATTTTTTTCTCATACCACATCACTACTTGCCTCTACACTGTAATGCAGACATCCATCCATGTCTTCTGACTTCATCCCAGCAGGAGATTCCAAAATGTCAGCCAGTAAAAATAATGACACAAATGTCCTGAGTACAAATTAATAGATTGTGTTGATACATGGACTTGTACACAGTAAGATCAGTGTAACTGCTGATGCGTTACATTGAAGAGATGAACACATCTTCATAAATTCATACACTTGTTGGCCTGAATTCTCAAAAACAAACATTTACATGGTTTTTTGGCTGCTCCATTTAATCCTCTAGAGCAGTCAGAACACAGGTACCCACTTAGAAAACTGAGGTCATGGTCCTCCTAAAAAAAATAAAGCAGCGTAGCTTTGAAATTGGAAATGAAACCCAAGTCATTTAAACTACCTTGACTCTTCTAACCAGGCAGAAGCCTGACCAGGTAGGTACTTACTGAGAGATGCCACTCAGCCTATTGCCAGTTGGAAATAGGAGAGATCCAGATGAGGATTTTTTCACAACGAGAATCTGGTGAAATCCCTCAAGGACGTTCCATTGCAAATTCCATTCTGCAAATACCTATGAAAGTTGGCGTAAACAAAAGGCTTTCCAGCCTCAGTAGTTTGCTTGTGACGTGGCAGCACAACTGAGAGCTCTGCTCCCTTCCTTTGTCCCATAGGTGACAACCCAGAATCTCTGCTCCCTCCCCCACCCTGTTCTCTCCCCTTCTTCTCTTTCCTTTTTCCTCTCCTTCAGCAGAAGCACTATTCCCTCTTGTCCAAAAGCTCTGAAGATCGGCTGGAAAATGAAGATTTTACCATCACTCTTGACTTTTCCTAATGGTGCAGTGAAAGCCTGTGACAACACCTCCCCTGAGCCTGGACTTCTTCAGGCTGAAAAAAAAACTCCTTCACCTTGTCTTCCTAACCCTTCCTTTCCATTTCCTTCCCAAACCTTCCCAAACCTTCCCTTTCACTTCCCAAACCTTCCCTTCCCTTCTTTCCCTTCCCTTCCCAACCTTCCCAAATATTCCCAACCTTCCCAAATATTCCCAAACCTTCCCAGACCATCCCAAACCTCCCCAAATCTTCCCTTTTCAAACCTTTGCTTCCAAATCTTCCCTTCCCAAACCTTCCCAAATATTCCCAAACCTTCACAAATCTTCCCTTTTCAAACCCTCCCTTCCCTTCCCTTCCCAAACCATCCCAAACACTCCCTTCCCAAACTTGCCCTTTAAAAACCTTCCCTTTCCAAACCTTCCCAAACCTTCCCTTCCAAAAACTTCCCTTCCGAAACCTCCCCTTCCCAAATCTTCTCAAATCTTCCCTTCCCAACCCTTTCCTCCCCTTCCCTTTCCAAACTTTCCCTTCCCAACCTTCCCAAACATTCCCAAATCTTCCCAAACCCGCCCTTCCCTTCGCACACCTCCCCAAACCTTCCCTTCCCAAACCTTACCTTCCCAAACCTTCCCAAACCTTCCCAAACCTTCCCTTCCCAAACCTTCCCTTCCCTAACCTTCCCTTCGCTTCCCCCACGT
>VXAY01004632.1:0-11787 GCA_013399855.1 Oxyruncus cristatus
TATATAAATATATATATATAACATTTTATAAGAAGTAATTTCTAGCTAATAAAATGGGTGCATAAAAACGAAGATTTAAGGACGATAAATAAAAATAGAAATATCTGTGATCCAAGCGAGGTTTCCGACTCTGGCTCTCAGCGCCTTCCACGAGGTGGCACCAGCCCATAATAAAAAGGCAGAAAAACCGCCTGAAATCCCAAATTCTTTTACATTCCCGTTATTTCCCGGGGGAAAAAAAAAAAAAAAATTAAAATCCCTGCGAAAAGACGTTTTTATGGAAAAAACCCACCCCAAATGTCTCTGGGGAGAGACTCGAAAGCCATAAAAAGGATTTTTGGGGAGGTGGAATCCGAAGGGGGCAGGACCGGGAGGGGTTTCATGAGCCGAATTTCTCAGGAGCTCCGTGCAAACCTCTCCCTGTCAGGCTCATCCACCTCTTTTTTTTCCCTGCATTTCTGGTCTGTCATAGGAAATGTCCCTCCCTCAAAAAAAAAAAACCCCAAAACTTTGGGAATAATCCGGCCCACGGGTGGAAATCCGAGCGGGAGCACCACGGAGGTGCTGCTGGAGGCGCCACTCTCAGGGCTGTGGGGGTCACTACACCATTCTCATCCACCTCCTGAAATCTCAGGAATACCAGGAATACCAGGAATACGGGGAAGGCGCGTTTTTAAACCCAGCGCGACTTCCACAGGGAAAAACCCAGGAAGGAAGGGAGGGAAGAGGCACTTTGTCGGGTGCCACCCAGAGCAGGTTCGCTCCCAGATTTGAGCTCGGCCGTTTCAGCCTTGGGTCAAGGAAAGCTTTCCTTCGGGATATTGGGATGGGGTAGAGCAAGGCAGGGATGAATATCCTTCTCAGGGCTGGCTCTCAGCTCCAGGTGGAATTCAGCTGCTCCGGATTCCTCCCCGGATAAGAAAAGCCCCTTGGAGGCAGGAGCAGGGATAAGGATTGTTCCTGCTTTTTTTTTTTTTCTTGGATAGACTGGGAGAGGCAAAAAAAAAAAGGCAAGTGAGAGGAGACTGGCCCTGAGAAGGATTTGATTCCCTCAGGAAGCTACTATCTGGTGTCCTGATCCGGCTTTTCCTCTTTTTTTTTTTTTTTTGGATAGACTTGGAGAGGCAAAAAAAAAAAGGCAAGTGAGAGGAGACTGGCCCTGAGAAGGATTTGATTCCCTCAGGAAGCTACTATCTGGTGTCCTGATCCGGCTTTTCCTCTTTTTTTTTTTTTTTTGGATAGACTTGGAGAGGCAAAAAAAAAAAAAGGCAAGTGAGAGGAGACTGGCCCTGAGAAGGATTTGATTCCCTCAGGAAGCTACTATCTGGTGTCCTGATCCGGTTTTTCCTCTTTTTTTTTTTAACCTGGGAAAGCTGGGAAAAAAAGGGAGCTGAGGCTGGACACTGTGGCCCTGATAGGGCAGGATTGAATCATCCCTTTGGAATCTTGCAGAGCCTGTTTAATCCACCCCAAAGTATCTCCCTTTGCAAACCCCCGGGGCCGTCATGGAGGAGGGGACGGTCCTGCTCCATCCCTGGAAAAACCAGCGGCTGCTCCAAGGCTTTCCCAGTGTCCTCTCCATTGGCTCCCCCTCTGCTTTGCCATCACAACCTCCCTCAGCATTTTTAAGCAGCTCCTTTAATTCCCTCTCCGGGGATTGCTTTGGTTTCCCGACCTGCTGGTTCCTTGTTTGGGGGCAGCCCCAGCGGCCCCCAGGGAGGATTTGGGCACGAAGAGGGGGACAGGGAATGGAGAGGGGGATGGAAGTGCTGTGGAAAGGAAGCAAAGCTTCTCAGCTCCTTCCCGGAGTCCTTCTGTGTCATTCCAGCTTGATGTCAGGCCAACCAGGTACCACAGACAGGGACAAAGCCCTTTCCTTACGATCCTGCTTGGAATCCGCGCTCTGTCGAAGGGAGGAAGCGATGGAGAGGGTGGGATGGAGCGGGAGGTTCCCGTGTGGGCTGGGCTTGTTCCAGCAGAATTCCCAGCCACGAGCCTTGTGCTCAACTCAAGCCGACTCAGATGCCACCAGATCATCGTGGAAGGGTTTGGGTTGGAAGGGACCTTGAGGACCATCTTGTTCCAAAGCCCCACCACGGCCAAGGACACCTTCCACCGGGGTTACAGGGAGCTGCCTACGCTTGTGGTGGACTCTAAACCACCTTGGGCCACGAGTGGCGGGCCTTTAACTGGTGGTGTGGCCGTGTTTTGGGGGCACCAGAGCAGCCCTGGGGATGTGGGAACAGGTTTTCCCTCGTCTTTGTGTCCTGCAAGACCTCCCAAGGGTTCCCCACCCTCACCTACGCCAGTCAAATACCAACCTGTAGCCCCGGCCATGAACATGAGTTTTATTCCTGACACAACCAGAGACACGGGAGAAGTTCTGTCCTCAGGAGGGATGCTCAGGGGTCAGGAAGGCAAAGTTTTTCCCTCTCTGCCTGCATAAAAAACTGGGAATCTTTCCCCTGAGCCTGCCAGAGGCGCAAGAGGAGCCTAAAATCCTGTGGGAGTCTCACACAGCAAACATGTTCTTGATCAAATCTGATTTGATGAGCACCAAAGCTGTTGAACATCTCGAATGCAATTAACTGAGCCCACTTTAATTGGAAGCGGGGAGGTTTCATTTACCCACTTGCTGCAGGTTTGGATGGGGAAAGGTTTCCACTATTAAATAACTGTTATTTTTTTGGATGGCAAAACCACCCAGACGTTTACGGGAACGTGCACAGTTCCCAGGGAGGAATAGTAATGTCAGCTGAGCTCAGGGAGGCTTCACGGGGTGGTTTTTCCCAGAGGTTTTGGCTTTCTGTCTTCGAACTCCGCAGGGTGCACAAAATAAAACACGGATGGTTGGACACAAGGCGGGGGTTCCTGGCCTCTGTCACATCCCTCGGGATAAGGAACTGCTTTTAGAGGAGACAACAGGTTAAGCCCCTCTTGTGCTCAAGTTCTCACCTGGACACCTCTTATTTCCCTCTTTTTTACAGCAACTCCACACCTGTGTGCCCACAAAACAGCCCAAGCCCCCAGATTTATTCCCGCCAGTGTCTTTCACAAAGGAAGCCCCATTTTTGTAAGTTCTCCAGTTAAGGACAAGTAAACATTTTGTAGTTGGTTGTTTTGGTGGCAAATAACCCACACTCTCCTTGTTTGGCACACGATGTTACCTCCACCTGCCCCTCTTCCTGCTCACACACCCCCAAGGCCACCCCAAAACGAGTTGTTGGGATCCGTTGAGCCCTGTCAGCTAAAAAGCATCGGAGGTGTCGCTGCCCGGGGGTGGCTGGAGGTCACGTGGAGGGGGATGTTGCTGGATCTGGGAGGGCAAGGACTGGGATGCTGCTGGGGCTCCTGTGTGGGTGTTCCCACCAGTGGGAAGCCCAACCTACGTCTTGATCCTCCCTCCCAGTCAGTGACCGTTCATGGCCGGGGATTGGGGTGCGCTGGGGGGTCTGGTCCCTCCAGGGGGGACACGAGCAGAGCCTGCTTTGCTGGGTGGAGCTGGGCACAGGTCTGGTGGGACAAGGAAGTATCAGCTCTGAGTGACTTCATGGACCTGAAAGTCAAAGCCGGAATTGCAGCCATCCTGGGCAAGCCCTCCTAGAGGATCCCAGGGTCACTGGGGTTGGAAAAGCCCTCCAGGATCACCAGGTGCCCCCCTGTGCCCGATGTCCTCCTTGTCCCCCAGCCCAGAGCTCTGAGTGCCACGGCCAGGCCTTCCTTGGGCACCTCCAGGGCTGGGCACTCCAAACCTCCCTGGGCAGCCCCTGCCAAGGCCTCACCACCCTTTCCAGGGAGAAATTCCTGCTGATGTCCCACCTGCCCCTCCCCTGGCCCAGCCTGAGGCCGTTCCCTCTCCTCCTGTCCCTGTTCCCTGGGAGCAGAGCCCGACCCCCCCCGGCTCCCCCCTCCTGTCAGGGACTTGCAGAGCCAGAAGGTCCCCCCTGAGCCTCCTTTGCTCCAGGCTGAGCCCCCCCAGCTCCCTCAGCCCCTCCTGCTGCTCCAGCCCCTTCCCAGCTCCTTCCCTTCCCTGCACACGCTCCAGCCCCTCTGTGTCTCTCCCGTCCGAGGGTCCCAAAGCTGCCCCCAGGATTCCAGGTGGGACCTCAGCAGTGCCCAGCACTGGGGGACAATCCTTGCCCTGCTCCTGCTGCTGGTTGACTCTTCATCTCCTGAGTTCTTATTCCCGTTTCTATCTCCATAGACCAGCAGTTTCAATCCCATTTTCCCTTTGTGTACAAATCCATTCCCGACCCTGCCCTGGTGCCCTTTTCTCTTCCCAGCGAGGGGAACAGGCACAAGCCACCATCTCCCACAATATCCAGTTAACACCGAGCTACAGGGATTTTGGAGATTCCCAGGGCAGGCAGAACAAGAGCCCATATTCCTGTTTCCCAGCTGGTGTAAATGAATATTTACCGGCATATTTTCCTAGCAATGAATTATGGATGGGAAGCTGTTCGAAATTCGCCACTAAGCCCCCCAGATTCCATCAGAACAGCCCCATATCCCGCAATGTTCAAACATGTGCCAAAACCGTTCAAAATTCCCCACTAAAACCCCCAAATTCCAGCAAAATAGCCCCATATCCTACCAAAAATGTACCAAAATACCCCAAAATACATGTAAAATACATCTAAAGTACCCCCAAATCTCCCAAAATACCCCAGAATTTCCCCAAATACCCCCAGTATTCCCAATCCTGCAAAACCACCTCCGAAAAATCCCGAATTCCATCAAATTCACCCAAAACACATCCAAAATACACCCAACCCCAAAAATCATCCCAACATCCTCCCCAACTCCCCCAAATCCCATCAAAATACCCCAAATATTCCAAAATTCCCTCAAAATCCATTTGAATCCCTGAAAATCCCATCAAAACGGCCCCAAAGCCTGTGAAAAGCCCCCAAAATCCCCCCAAATCCACCAAAACCCCCCTCAAATGCCCCCAAATCCACCCAAAGTCCCATCGGATTCGCCCCAAAATTCACCAGAATACCTCCAAACCCGCCCAAATCCCCAAATATCCCTGAATGCCCCGAAAAAATGTTGGATTTGACCCCAAAAATGGGGATTTATTCCCTCTCTACAACTATCTGAAAGGAGGGTGTAGCCAGGTGGGGGTTGGTCTCTTCTCCCAGGAACCAGCAGTAGGACAAGAGGGCTCGGCCTTAAGCTGTGCCAGGGGAGGTTTAGGTTGGATATTAGAAAGAAATTCTTTCCAGAGAGGGTAATCAGCCCTTGGAATGGGCTGCCCAGGGAAGTGGTGGATTCTCCATCCCTGGAGGTGTTTAAGATGAGGCTGGACGTGGCACTGAGTGCCATAGTCTGGGAACCGCGGTGGGGTTGGATCAAGGGTTGGACTTGATGATCTCAGAGGTCCTTTCCAACCCGTCTGATTCTATGATTCTGTGATTCTATGATTCTTGGTTAACTCTTCTGAGGCCTTGCTCTCGTTTTGGGCATCGGTCCCCAGTGTCCAGGGACCGACCTGATGAATCCAAAGGCCCGTTTCCCTGTGTCCCTTCCCAGTTATCACCCTGTGCTGCATCTTCAAGTGCCGGATCCCGCGCACCAGGAAGGAGATCGAGGCGCGTTACGCCCAGCGCCAGGCGGCCAAGAACTACGCGGACAAACTGGACACTGTGCCACCCCTCAACGAGCTCACGGAGATCCCTGGAGGTACCTCCCGTGCCCCCACCCTGCCCAGACCCACCTCCTCCTCCTCCCCCGGGGTGGATTGCTGAGCAGGCCCTCCCGTGGTGGGGCTCGCTGCGGGTCCTCGGGTGCCACCGCTGAGAGAAACCCCCTCCCCTGCGAAGGCAGAGCCCTCCCAACACTGAGATGAACCTAAACCTGCGGCGTTAAGATGAGCCTCAACCTGCAGGTTGCTTTCTGCGTTGCATGCGAAGGTCTTCCCTTGGTGTAAGTCCCTGTGGGTCCTCGGGTGCCACCATTAAACCCGTCCTACCCGAAGATAAACCCCCTCCCAGCATTAAGATCAACGTGAACCTGCTGCGTTTGTGGCAGCAGACACAGGCTCTTAGATAAAAGGGACTTTCTCCGTTGGTACAAGTCCTTGGCAATCATAAAATGGTGGTAAAGGACCTCCAAGATCATCAAGTCCAGCTTTGGACCGAATCCCGCCTTTAACCCATAGTTTGAAGTGCCACAGCCACTTGTTTTTGGAGCACTTCCAGGGATGGGAACTCCACCACCTCCCTTGGCAGCCTGTTCCGATGTTTAACCACTCTTTCAGGGAAGAAATTTTCCCCAGTATCCAACCTGAACCTCCCCTGGTGCAACTCGAGGCCACTTCCCTTTATCCTACCTCTTGTTTCCTGGGAGAAGAGCCCAACCTCCTCCTTGCTGCAACCTCCTTTCAGGGAGCTGTAAAGTGCAACAAGGAACTCGTGTTTCAATTTTCCAAGGGCTCTGATTAATTTTAAGGGTCAGCTCTCGGGTTGGGAGATGTCAATAGGAAAAGAAAAGGAGTTGTTGGAGTTCCGTGTTCCCCGTAGGTGGTTCTCCCTGTTGGGATGACCGGGAATGTTCCCCTCTGTGCTCTCTGCTGCTCTCACTCTGCTCTCCTGGTTCTGTGCCACAGGCTCTACTGAAACTCTCCTTCCTCTCTCTGGTCATGTCCAGCCCAGACCTCTCAACTCCCTGCCTGTGCTGAAAGAAGAGGATGAAATGGCCCTGCAAGGAAATTAGGGAATCTGCCTTCCTGCCTGTCTGTCTGGGGCTTCTCTTTCCCACTGGGATCCACCCGCCCTTGGACTCTCTGCTTCTCCTTTCTGCACTTGACCTCTGTTTTCTCCGGGTTTTATGGCCTTTTTTTCCCCTCTCTTTCCCATGTCTCTGCAAAGCCTGTGACCTGTTGCTTCCTAAAAACTGGGAGTTTCCTTCGTTCGAAGTGTGACGTTTCGATCCGCGGATCGTGGAAAGAGGCAGATGGAACAACTGCAGAATTTTAGTCCTACACCAGCAGAACTAAGAGTTTAACAACAGGAACTCGCACAAAGCTCGGGATTTCAGAGCTGTCCTGACATCTGACCGTAAATTGAGGATGCTCAGACCCCTCTCTGGGGCAGAACCCAACCGGCCACTTAAATTTACCCTGCTTTAAAGTCCAAGGTCACCCAAAGGTGTGGTTGAGTGAGCCTTACCTGCCTGAGCAGTCCCACGTGGAAAATGCCCACATTTGGGGCAGGAAATCGAAGTACCCTTTGATTCACTGCCCAAAATGTCCAAATTCTGACCCTGTCAGGACCAGCTCTCCGCAGATCCCAGGGGCTGTGAAGGAATGTGCCTGTAAAAAGTAGAAATCCAAATTCCCTCCTTTGCTGCCCCATCCCCTTCCTGCCAAGCTCTTCCTTCTGGAAAACCAATAAAGTAAGGATAAGAATATCCAGAAGAGGCAGAAGGGGAATTTTGGCAGCAAAATGGCTGTTTCACCCCAGAATGCTGAGAAATTTTGACCTTTACATCCCACGGACACATCCACGTGCTCCATCCAGGGGCCGGACACTGGGTGTGGATTTAACGAGACCGTGGTGAACTCTTGCAGCTGGAGCTCCTGAAAAAAAAACAGCACCAGAAATCAATTTATTGGGCATCAGCTGCACCACGAAACCACCCTGAAATACCTTTTATCCAGTAAAATGTTGGCCACCCTTTGGGAACTCCAGGATTATGGTCCTGCTGCAGGGTAGGATGGATGATGTGCTTTGATAATTATCATTTGATAATAAGCTCATGAAGTTCCTGGTCCTCTTGGACTTGGCAGATCTAAATCTCCCCAAATTGCTCTGAAGGAACTGCTCCTGGGGTGGGAATCACCTGTCCAGGAGTATTTTATCCACATCCGTGGAGAGAGATGTGGGGTAAGAGTGTGCCAGCACCATTTGTCCAGGCGTTATCCCTGTATCCATGGTGGAAAACAAAGAGGACGAGGTTTCTTTCACGGCAGGGGAGCTGCTGGAGTGGGAGAGGGAAACTGTGCCTTAAAAATCCCTGCGTGGCTCCGACTTTGGAGGCCCCGAAAGGACTCCCTCAGGGAGGGCACCTGACAGCTGATGAAAGCCTTGTGTGATCGAAGCCTCCTGTCCCCCCAAAAACCATTTCCCTCCGGGATTTCAGCCTTCCAGCGGGAACTGGGCAAAGCTCTGGGCTGTTCTCTCCCCCGGAGCAGAGCGGGATGCTCTGCCAGGAGGCCGAGAGTCACGAGCTCATTAAATCTAATGGGTGTATTTGTCAGCTCGTCCTAAAATCCCACCGCTGCAACCCCCGCTCCGGGCCGCAGGGGCGGGGGGGGGTTTAAAGGGATTTTAACTCCCGAGTGGCCACGAAATGCTGCGGGTTCGCTGTGAGTGCCGGGTGTCGTCGATGACGGATATGTTACAGTGCCGAAATTCTCTCCTTTTCTTGGCATTATCTCCCCCACACACACACACACACTTCCCATGTATTGGGATGGAATATTTGAGGTGCCACCCGGCTCTCCGTGCGCTTTTTTGGAGCGTCGGGCAGGACAAGCCCTTTTAGGGGCAGTAAATTGAGTGGGCTCTGGGGGGTCAGGTGGCTTAAATGTGATATAAAATCGATTCGTTTGTGCTCTGTCTCCCGGCCTGGGGGAGAAGAACAAGCAGGACTTGGCCTTTGCTCCAGGTGGAGATTTACTGTCCATGTCCTGGGAGAGCTCCAAGTATTCCACTCTGAGGCTGCTCCAGCTGATATTTTGGGAGTTCACCTGGTTTCTGTCACATTTATCCAGAAAACAGAAAATGGGGTGGGTTGGTTCCTTTTTTTTTCCTTTTTTTTTTTTTTTTTTTCTTCCCTCTCCCTCTCCCTTTTTTTTTTGACACGAGATGCCAGGATTTGTCCTGGGATTGTGAGGAAGGGTCTGTGCTGTTCTACTCCCGTTTGGACAGATGAATTGTCAGTTCCCAAGGTCAGAGGGTGACACTTTATTTTCATGTCCACAGTAAAGGAATATTTTAGGTAAATGTCAAATAAATCATGGAATTGCAGAATTATGGAATGCTTTGGGTTGGAAGGAACCTGAAAGATCATCTGTTCTCACCCCTGCCATGGGCAGGGACGCCTTCCACTAGCCCAGGGTGCTCCAACCTGGCCTTGGACACTCCCAGGGATCCAGGGCCAGCCACAGCTTCTCTGGGAAATCCGTTCCAGCCCCTCCTCACCCTCCCAGCCAGGAATTCCTTCCCAATATCCCACCTAAACCTACTCCAGATTTCAGTTTAAACCATTCCCCCTTGTCCTGTCCCTCCATTCCTGTGTCCAAAGTCCCTTTCCCTCAGAGGTCACACCACGTTTCCCCTGGATTTTCCCAAACTTGACACTCTGCTGGTCCTGAGCGAGGGGAAAACTTTCCAGGGGAAACACGTGAAATTTGATCAGCGTGGAAGGGCCAAGTTGTTGCTCGAGGTGAGAGCTCAGAGCGTCAACCTCTGAGTCGAGAAGCCCTTTAGAGAAATGGAGCCACTTCCAGGAGGAGGGAGACCGGAAAAATGAGGGGAAGTTTTCTGCTCTTGAATCCTTTGGCAGATGAATTAAAGTCTGAGGAAGCAGTGGGACCCCGAGGAGGCTTCTCAGCTGGAATGTGGGCACTGAATCCAAGATCAGAGAGTTCCAGAATGGTTTGGGGTTGGAAGGGACCTTAAAAATCATCGATTCCACCCCCTGCCATGGGCAGGGACACCTCCCACTAGCCCAGGTTGCTCCAACCTGGTCTTGGACACTTCCAGGGATCCAGGGGCAGCCACAGCTTCTCTGGGCAACCTGTGCCAGGGCCTCCCCACCTTTATAATAAAGAATTAATGCTTAATAACCAATCTAAATCTAATCTTGAGTTCCCCAGGAGAATCCCTACTCTCAGCTGTAGGAGACACAGCCCACAGACTAAGAAATAATTAAAAAAAAAAAAAATGCCCCAAATAAACCCAAATCCAAGGCAGGTTTGTCCTGAATTGCCTAAGAGATGTTTCTGTTCCTCCACGTGGAAGGAGGCAACTCCCAAGGCATTACTGGGAAGTGCTTGGGGACTGTGTTTTAACGTTCATGGGTCAGTTCCTTCCCAGAGGAACCATTTCCTTGAAGTGATCATCATTTATCCCGTTACCTTCTCAAACCAAAGACGTGAAAAGCTGCCCCTCAGTGAGCAAACAGGAGGAAAAAAGCCCCAGTAGAGTATTTTCCCTTTGCCCGAGATTTGTCCCAAGCAGGGAGCAGGAATTTCAAGCTCTTCCCAGCTGTTTTCAACCCAAGTTAACTCCTGTCCTGTTGTTTTTTTTCTTTTTCTTTTTTTTTTTTTTTTTTTTCTCCTNNNNTTTTTTTTTTTTTTTTTTCCCCATCCTTCCAGCAGCTCAGGTTGCAGAGGAGAAAAAGGAGGAAGTTCCCACCGTGTCTGGAAAAGTGGACAAGGCTGAGGGGAAGAAGGATGGATCCAAAAGCACCAAGAAGAAGGATGGGGAGAAGGAGCAGAAAGAAGGGAAGGAAGGGGGCAAAAAGAAAGAAGGGGAAAAGGGAGAAAAAGAAGAAAAGGGAGGAAAGGGAGAAAAGGAAGGAAAAGAAGAAAAGGGGGGAAAAGGAGAAAAGGGAGGAAAAGGAGAAAAGGGGGGAAAGGACACAACTGACAAGAAAGAAGGTGGTGGGAAGAAAGAAGGAGAAGCAGGAAAGGCGGGAGGAGGCAGCAAAGCCAGTGGGAAGGCTGCTGGGAATGCCAAGGCCCCGGCAAAGAAGAAGTGACCTCGCTGGAAGGTCAGGGCTGGCACTTTTTTGGGAGCACCAATTGCTGTGGGAGGAGCGCTGGGAGCAGACAGGACACGGTTGTCCCTGTGCTCCCGCTGTTGAGTGCCACTGGACATGGATTCATTCCCTTTTGAAGAGCGAGTTTTTGGTCCACCAAAGGAAAAAAATTATCTTGCAAGTAAAGTCCAGAGCTCCGTGGGAACAAGAATCGGAACCGAACTGCACCTGGAATGAGAATCAGGGCTTTGGAGAAACCTGGAGAGGCACAGAGGTGAAGCTCTAAAGTCACAGGGGGACAAGATTCATCTCCAGTTTGGGCTGCTTGGGGACCTTCAGGGCTTCGATCAAGATTTCCTTGCACTCCTCGGCTCCCAAACGGGATTTGCATGGGGGTGATTTTAGGGATTAGGGAGTTTCTGGATGCTCAACCCCGAAGAATGGAGTTCTCTGAGTGGTTTCTGAGAGGTGGTTTGGACACTTGGGAGGAAGTTTTCCTTCCTTCTCAGATGCCTCTTTGCACTGCTGGAGGGAATAGGGAGGAATCATCTCTTCCAGAAGATTTATCCACCTTTTCCTCATTTTTTTTGCCGATGAAAGGCACAAATCAAAGTTCCAGGGGGATAAATAAAGCTGCTGCTGCAGGGAGTCCCTGCCCTCAGCTCATCAGCCCCTTGGGAAAGGCAATGAGATCCCAGTGGGATGAAGGGGATGTGAAGATGCTCAGCATGTTGCAGACTCAGTGTCTGGGTGGAGCAGGTCTGGCTGAATCCCTGGATGAATCCTGGATGAATCCTGGCTGAATCCCTGGATGAATCCCGGATGAATCCCTGACTGAATCCCTGCTTGAATCCTGGCTGAATCCTGGCTGAATCCCTGCTTGAATCCTGGCTGAATCCTGGCTGAATCCCTGACTGAATCCTGGCTGAATCCCTGACTGAATCCTGGCTGAATCCCTGACTGAATCCTGGCTGAATCCCTGACTGAATCCTGGCTGAATCCCTCACTGAATCC
>VXAY01004632.1:13868-24562 GCA_013399855.1 Oxyruncus cristatus
CCAGATCAGATCACAGAGGGTTGGGGGCATTTTTCTGTTAAAAAAAAAAAAATATATAATTATGATCTGTTAAAAAAATATATATCATTCATAAAAATATATAAATATGTGTATTTATCCTCTGGGCCTGGTCACCTGAGGGGTAAATCGACTTGTTCCTGAGTTATCAGAGTGGCAGTGTGGGGGTGGGAAGCAGGGAATCCATCACGGGATGGAAGGAAACCTCCTGCCCAACAAATCCCGTCCTTGTGCCAGAAGTGGGTATGGAGGGAAGAAAATTAAAAATATAACAATCAAAAATGCTGCTTAGGGATTGCTGGAGCCTTTCAATCCCCCTGGATTCCTTTCTGCCAAATGAGAGAGCAAATAGAGTGAAAATCTCCCAGATCAGATCACAGAGGTTTGGGGGGGAAATTTTTTAATGGTTTTAAAAAAAGATGTTCTGTTAAAAAAAAATTATACATATATATGATGTATATATATATATAATTTACATAATTCATATATAGAAATATATAAAAATATTTATATTTATCCTCTGGGAAGGGTCAGATGAGGGGTAAATCAACTTGTTCCTGAGTTATCAGAGTGGCAGTGTGGGGGTGGGAAGCAGGGAATCCATCACAGGGGGTGGAACGAAACCTCCTGCCCAACAAATCCCATCCTGGTGCCTGAAGTGGACACGGAGGGAAGTAAATTTACAGCCCCCAATCCACGCGTGTTTTCCCTCGGCTCGTGTTCCAGTGCTCGGGTGGAACCCGAAGGCCAGAAGGTGTAAAATGGATGTAAAAGAGGTGTAAAATGGATATAAAAGAGGTGTAAAATCACAGCACAGGGAGCAGCAGCGCTCGGGGAGCTGCTTTTACACCACCAGGTGGAGAAATTGCACCGGGGAAAAAAAAAAACAAACCCAAACCACATCCGTGGTGCTGAAGCTTTTTAGAAGGGAATCGTCGATGGTTGAACCGCGAACATAAAGCAGCAACACGAATCCCGGGGGGCAGCAGCAGGGTTGCAGACCCAAGGCTCGGATATCCAGGTGGGAATTTCGGTCTCCTTGCTCCGTTTGGAGGAAGCGGGTGGTGTTCGCCGGCCAAGGGTGGGCTGGAGGAAACAAACCTGCGGGATCTCCTGCTCCGCAGATTCCATGGATTTCCACTAGAGGGGACCGAGTTCTTCCTCTGTAACATCGGGAGGCAGTTCTGGAGGTAGTTGGTGCTTGTTTGTGGTGTGAAATAATCACAGAATCCCAGAATCACAGGGGTTGGAAAAGCCCTCGGAGATCATCCAGTCCAACCCCGCCGTGGTTCCCAGCCCATGGCACTGATGCCACATCCAGTCTGTCCTGAAACACCTCCAGGGACGGGGACTCCCCCCCTCCCTGGGCAGCCCATTCCAAGGGCTGATCCCTCTCTCTGGAAAGAATTCCTTCCTGATATCCACCCCAAACCTGCCCTGGCACAGCTGGAGGCCGAGCCCTCTTGTCCTACTGCTGGTTCCTGGGAGCAGAGACCAACCCCCCCGGCTCCCCCCTCCTGTCAGGGGGTTGTGCAGAGCGATGAGGTCTCCCCTGAGCCTCCTCCTCTCCAGGCTGAGCCCCCCCAGCTCCCTCAGCCTCGCCTCCCAGCACTGGTGCTCCAGTCCCTTCCCAGCCTGGCTGCTCTTCCCTGGCCCTGCTCCAGCCCCTCCATGGCCTTGCTGAGCTGAGGGCCCAGAGCTGGACACGGCACTCCAGGGGTGGCCTCCCCAGCGCTGAGTCCAGGGGCACAATCCCTGCCCTGCTCCTGCGGGCACACTGCTCCTGAGCCAGGCCAGGAGCCATCGGCCCTCTCGGCCCCCTGGGCACACTCTGGCTCCTCTTCAGCTCCCTGTCCATCCCAACTCCCGGCTCCCTTCCTGCCTGGCTGCTCTCCAGCCTCTCTGTCCCAGCCTGGAGCTGCCGGGGCTTGTTGTGGCCAAAGGGCAGGACCCGGCCCTTGGCCTGGTTGAACCTCATCCCGTTGGGATCAGCCCAGCTCTCCAAGCTTTGGTAACTCTTCTGCCTAAGCAGGACTTCTCATGGCACTGGTTTATCCACCTGAGCCAGAACTTCTTCCGAGTGTTGTTCTCCCGCTGGTTAAGGAGGTAAAAGTTGACTTGGGAGGGGTTTAAGTCACCACTGATGGAAAAGACATCAAGAAAATAGTCGCTGTCTGTGGTGGATAAAACTTCAACCAGCCTAAGGGCTTGGTGGGAATCCAGACTCTGCATGAGCAGGTCAGTGGGAGGAGAGGCAAAGCTCAATTTTTTATGGTTTCATTCCTGCTTTATTTGGGAAAGAAGCCTCTAGAAAAGGGTTCTTTCATTTGTCCTTATTTTATTTTCCCGTTATTTTCCTCCTGCTCCCTTTTCCTCACCGGTTCTGCTTTTAGTGCTCAGTGAAGGGCAGTGAAAACCTCAGCACAGGTTCAGGCACCACGCAGAGCTGCATCCATTGCTTGGGAATGCCAGGATAGCTCCCAGTAATAAAATCTGGAGCAATTACAGCTGCCCCAGAGGCTCTCCAGGAAAAACTTGGGTCTTTTTTTCCCCCTGTTTTTAATTTCTTCCTTCCACAGTGGGACTTTAACTAAGAATTGCTGGTTCTTACTGATTTCAGAGCACACTTCGAAATATTAGAATTGTTTGGGTTGTGCCTTCAGAGGGTAAATTATCTGTTCCCAGCTCCCTTTGGAAAAAATTGGGATCCCCTGTGCCATTGGGATCACCTGGAGACCCAACCAGTTCATCCCAAGGATTGGGAGATCCCCCCTTCCACCAGGAGACACGTGGGGACCCAAACCTGAGGCAGAGCTGGGGAAAACATGGGACTTTTCCCTTCCAGTGGCCAAAAACTAAAAGGGACCAACTGCCCAGTTATTTCCTGGATGTGCAGCTTTTCCTCTTTATTTCCTGGACTGGACATGCAGCTTTTCCTCTTTATTTCCTGGACTGGACATGGAACTTTTCCTCTTTATTTCCTGAACTGGAGGTGGAGCTTTTNCTTCCTGGACTGGAGATGGAGCTTTTCCTTTTTATTTCCTGAACTGGAGGTGGAGCTTTTCCTCTTTATTTCCCAGACTTTTCATCTGTGGATCAGGTCAGGCTTTGTGCTACTGGCACACTTTGAAGAAGTTGGGATTTTTCAGGCTTGAAGAAAAGGGCTTTTTTTTTCTTTTTTCTTTTTTCTTTTCTTTTTTCTTTTTTCTTTTTTCTCTTTTCTTTTTTCTTTCTTCTTTCTTCTTTTTTCTTTTTTCTTTTTCCTTTTTCTTTTTTCTTTTTTTTTTCTCCCAGAAATAAAGAGCTGTAAAAGTTCTCCTTCCCCTCTTTTTCTTTCCTTCTTCTTCTTCTTCTGTTTTTTTCTGTCTGGAGGAGGAGTGGTGCTTTCAGCCCGTCCCTACAAAAGCCCCTCATGGAGCAGAACTCCCGAATCCCTGCGGTGCCTCAGAGATGCCAGGGACAATAACAGGGAGATAAACTGGGGCTCTCTATTATCCCTGATCTCCACACGGCATTTTCCACGGCCCTGCCCTCATTTCATGGATTTTTATGGCCCTGATCTCTGCTGGCTGATCTCTTCTGGCAGGGACACCTTCCAGGGTGCTCAGAGCCTCCTCCAGCCTGGCCTTGGTCACTTCCAGGGATCCAGGGGCAGCCACAGCTTCTCTGGGCAACCTGTACCAGGGCCTCCCCACCCTCCCAGGGAGGAATTTCTACTTAATGTTTAAATTTAAATCTACTTTCCTTCAGCTTAAGGCCATTCCCCCTTTATCTATCACTCTACCCCCTTGTCCAAAGTCCTTCTCCAGCTCTCTCGGAGCCCCTTTAGGCACTGGAAGGTCTCCCTGGACCTTCTCTTCTCCAGCTGAAGGAATAATGGAAGGGATAATGCTGAAAGGATACTGGATTTTGGTGGACAGCCTGTTCCTACGATCCTCTGTAGCACCTTTCCCTCACCCCCTGGGCCCTGCAGCCTTTTGGGGCCATCCCTTCCAAACCCTTCGGTGGCTGCTCCTGCTTTGCTGTCTCCCAAAAATAAAGACCCTTCGTGGTGTCTCCACCTGACGCTGTTTTTAGCACCCAAACCCCTCTGGCCACGTGCCCAGCCTGGCTGTGGTGACCAAAGGGAGCTCCGGGCTGTTTGTTCCTCGGAAAAGGGAGGGATGGGTTTGGGACAAAAGTCCCTGAAGCCAAAGGACAGCTCTGTGCTTGGGAATGAGGGTCTGTCCCGTGCTGTTTGTCCCTCCTGCATAAGGAGTTCTGCTCTCCCTCCATCCCAGCCTCCAACTGCAACCCAGTCCCATCTTCTTCCTTGCTCCAGAGATAGGGAGCAGCTCCTGGCAGGCTCTCTCCATAGGCAGTGCATTCAGGATAGCAGTTTAATGAGGTTGTTTTACAGGCTCTCCAACATTCCCTGGCTCCACACTGTCACGTGGGGCTGTATCTCACCCACGCCAATCCTGCCATCCGGGGGTTGGGATCTCTTAAAATCTCATTTTAAACATCCCAGGGGGCTTTATTAAGACTTCCTGTGAGAGGACAGCGAGTCTGATACACAGGGAAAGGAACAGGAACTTCGATTTTCACCAGAACAGGGCTCGACTTTGTCAATGCAACACACTCCTGCTCTCCCCCATCCCGTTTCCCTCCTCCCCATCCCATAAAACAGCCCCTGGGATCAATGCCCTGTGTGTATCGAAATAAAGACTAATCATTGCATTTCTGTGGCTTTCTGTTTGATGCCTCTCTGGGCTGGGGGAGGGACAGAACTGCTGTGCAGGGCACGAGTCCCATCCCGGCTGGAATGTGAGTTTTTTGGGATGGCAGACACGTGGATGGGGGGGATGGACACTGAGGGACATTTGTGTTGGGTGTTCCTGGTCATCAGTGAAAGGGCTGAACAGACATTTCCATGTCTCATTTTTCTCTCTCAGTCAGAACTGGGGGGAACTGGGCTGAGCTGGTGGGGGGGAGTCCTTGAGAAGGAGAGAAACCAAGGAAGTGCCCTGGAAGTGTCCAAGGCCGGGTTGGACAGAGCTTGGAGCACCCTGGGCTAGTGGGAGGTGTCCCTGCCCATGGCAGAGGGTGGCACTGGATGATTTTTAAGGTCCCTTCCAACCCGAACCATTCTGGGATTCTATAATTCTGCCTCCTGGGGAACACAAACTATCAGGGAACTGAGGAATTCCAGCCCTTCAGCCCCAGGAAGAACTTCCCAAGGGAAGTGTGTTCCAGGGGGATATTTCACCCCATGCAAGAAGCAGCTGTGCCTTTGACTGGCACAGAGGGGTTTTTTTTTGGTGGGGGGGAGGTCAAAAAGGTCAATCTCACATGTGAGTTTGGGAATATAATCCCAGAATCCCAACTGGTTTGGGCTGGAAGGGAATTTAAAGCTCATCTTGCTCCACCCCCTGCCACGTGCAGGGACACCTTCCACTGGCCCAGGTCACTCCAACCTGGCCTTGGGCACTTCCAGGGATGGGCCAGGGGGTTCTCCCGTGTCTCTCTTTCCGAGAGGGTTCCCTGAACCAACAGGACCGGGGACAGAACCTGCTTTAGGTGCAGGGGATTGTCTATAATTTGTGGGGCCCGAAAGATGTGCCCCATCCAGGCCTCTGTTCCCCAGAGTAGCTTGTGGGGGCTGTCCTGGGAAGCCCCTGGAAGCACTGGATGGGACATTTCCACAGTGGATCTGCCACGGTGAGTGGGCAGAACTTGGGTTTGGTGGGACTGGGGAGCTGGTGAAGGGGTGAGGAGCGTGAGACTGGCGCTGGTTTGCCGAGGAAGGATGTGAGAGGGGCAGGACGGCAGAGCCCGAAGCCCTGATTGGCTCAGGGGCAAATAAAACTTTTTAAATTTGGCTAAAAAGTTGCAATTTTCACAGAACCACATTTAGGTGGGACAAGCCTTCCAAGACCATCAATCCAACCGTCCCCCAGCGCTGCCAAGGCCACCACTGACCACGTCCCCAAGTGCCACATCCACAGGGCTTGGAAATCCCTCCAGGGCTGGGGATTCCCCCCCTGTGCCAGGGCTGGACAACCCTTTCCAGGAGGAATTTTCCCACCCTGCCCCTCCCCTGGCCCAGGCTGAGGCCGTTCCCTCTCCTCCTGTCCCTGTTCCCTGGGAGCAGAGCCCGACCCCCCCCGGCTCCCCCCTCCTGTCAGGGACTTGCAGAGCCAGAAGGTCCCCCCTGAGCCTCCTTTGCTCCAGGCTGAGCCCCCCCAGCTCCCTCAGCCGCTCCTGCTGCTCCAGCCCCTTCCCAGCTCCGTTCTCTTCCCTCAACACGCTCCAGCCCCTCTGGGTCCTTCTTGTAGCTGGAAAATTCAGATCCAGAGGGGGCAGAGCTGCAGCTCTCCCCTGAAAAGCCGCAGCACGTTTAGCCCAGACAGCTGGGGAAGGGCAAGGACGTGAACTGATCCAAGGAAGGAGATGGTACCAGCCTGATATGTCTGAGGAACGAATTTCCAGGGAAAAAAACCCAAAAAACCAACAAATCTCAGACATATGGCAGTAGTAGAAGCACAAATGTTCACATCCAACAGCCCAAACCTCACAGTCCAACTATTTTGGCCATGGTATAATAAAGCCCAGCTTAATTTAGGAGAGACAGTCGTTAACTCTGAGCCCAAATCCTGCTCTAAGTGGACTTTCTGCTGGTAAAGAATTGCTCCAGAATCCACTGCCCGGCCCACAAACCTTCCGCCCCACGAGGTCATGGAATCCCAACCAGTCTGGATGCATCCAAACGGTGCAGTTGGAAGGATTCCTGGCTTGGGATAACTCCTGAACAACAGCCAGGAATCGTTTGGGAAATTATTAGTTCAGCTGGGGCAAAGCCAGGCAAGGGACTGGGCTAAAAGATGGAGAATGTAGGTGGCACTGGACCAAGTTTTGGCTCATCTCCTGCTCTGGTTGAGTTGGAAGTAAATGTTTGCAGTTCCAGCAACTGCTGGTGGCAGGTGTAGATGAGATTTGTGCAGATCCCACATGATTGGGGTTGCCTCTTCCTTCGTGGGGTCATTGGGTGCTTTGTTCCCTGAAAGTTTGGGATAAAACCTTTGTGTTTTGAGCAAATCCACGGCACTTTCCCACCAGGATGAACCAAAGTCTGGCCCTGGCACTGTTGAGGTTCCTCACCTCCCACGCCTTCCTTGTCTCCTTTCCCACCTTCACAGAAGTATCCTGGGCTTAATTCCCAGTTTTCACTCCAACACCTGCCCTGTGGGTGACTCCTGATGCCCGAGATGTTGATCCTCACAGGTCACTGGTGGAATCCCAGGACAACCAACTGTGGAAAAAAAAAAACAAAACAAAACAAAACCCCACAAGATAAAGAGAGCGATGGAATTTAAAACTTCCATCAGTTCAGTTTAAAATTTCCATCCAGATTTTTGCCTAAAGAGCTGGGGAAAAAAAAAAAACAAAACAAAACAACCAACCTATATTTTCTCAACATCAGCACATTTTGGGGTGGGTTTTTTTGAGGGCAATTTGGAAGTTATTTGAATGGGATGATTTGTCTCCATCTGGTCGGGAAAAAAAAACCCCAAACAAACAACATTAGGAGATTGTGAGACCTCAAGTCCTGTAGTTATTTGAAATAGTGGCTCATAAACTGCCTTGATTGCCCCGGAATTGTCACGGCCCGGCTTTGGATAGTAGAAAAACTGCCCATCTACGGAATTTATGGAGCTGTTGGTCGTCTGGAAAAGCTTTGTTTGCACTTTCGGGGGATTATTTGAGTTGTTACGAAGAAAAAGCTGCTGAGACTCCCCTTGCTTTGGTAGGAAAGAGGTGGCGGAGACAGTGGAGCTGGAATTAATTCCTGGTGCCCATCCCTGCCCACAGATGGGATACGACACCTCGGAGCCCTTCCCAAGGGCTGCAGAAACAGAGACAAAAAGGTAAATTTGCCACAAAATCAGAGCCAAGGGAGTCGTGAAAGGAGGAGTTTGGGGTGGTGGCACCTCTGAGTTCAAACCCACCTGCCCCAGGTGGCCCTTCTGCCAACAACCATTTAATCTCATCACATGGGGTTACCAAGTAAAAAAAAAAAGAGATATAAACCCACCCTCTTTTCCATGAAATATTTCTGGAACACACAACACCCGGATGTTAATTCGAGGTGAAGCTTCGGCTGCAGGGCTGGGGGGAAGCCAAGGCTGAAGGCGGCGGAACGAGGCTGGAATTAACGGGGTCTTTTCTTCCCTGGAGGGTTTTAGACCTGCCTTAGAGCTCCTGCTTTTGCCAAAGACAAGGGTTTAACCAGGCCAAGCTTCAGGAAGGTGAAGTTTGCATTTTCTCCCAGGCCCCACCGTCCCCCTGCTCGCGGACGGAGCCTCAGTGGGACTCCACTGCCCAGTAAAAGCTGTGATCGATGGTTTATGTTCATTTCTTTTTTCAATGTGGGCTTTTACGAGCGTGCAGTTGATGGGAGGGCCACGTTCCTCCTGGAAAACCCTCAAGGGGTGAGGAAAAACATCCGACTGGAGCTTTTCAGGCGGCAAAGATTCCCCCCCGTGGACTCCACAAAGCTCAACCAACCGTAAGAACTGGCAAAAATAAAGGACACGTGACTTATATGAGCTCTGACCTGCTGTTTGATGGGATTTTACCCAGAAAATGAACCATAAATTTACAATGAAGTCTGGGCCTAATGGCTTAAACATCGGAATTCTGATGATAAAAAAAAAACCCTGCTTGAAAATAATTTTATTTTCATTTCAGCCTAATTTTCGGGGGGGAGGGGAGGGGATCCAAGGAGTTTTGCAACCAGAGAGGTGTAAGAAAGTCTGGATAATCCGAAAATATGGAAATGAAACCTCCAAAGCAGAGCCCTGGCACAGGATCCAGCTCAAATCCCATCCAATAATACGCTTTAATGCTTCCAACAGCCTCGGAGGGGCTTTTTGCCAGATCAGATTGTCCCACCAGCCAACAACAAAACACACACAAAAAGATCTCGTCGGGCTGCCAGAGCTTTTCCAGCCAAATCCCCCCCAGACCGAAGGTTTTATCCTGGAATGAGGCAAAGGGAGAGAAGAATCCACTTCATTCCGCTCTCTGGGCGCGGCGGGAGGACTTCCAGTGACGCAGGAAGGGCTTCGAGAGGGGCTGAAGGGGGTTGGGAGGAAATGTTTTATTCGGGCCCTTTGCTTCGGATCCGACTTTTCCGAGCGCTGTTTCGACATTCCCACTTCTGCGAGCGGCGAAGGAGGGGCTGGATGGGGGTCCTCTGGTGTAGGAGAGCGGGAAACACGGATAACGCCGGGCAGGGGCTTGGCGGATGCTGGAACACGGGGAAAAATCGCCGGGAATATCCGAGGAGGTTGAATTGTCCGCTCGGAGACGGTGCCGGAGGTCCCAGCGCTCCAGAGGTGGGGAGAAAAGAATTCCCGCGATTTTTCCCGCTGCCCACACAGTACAGGTGGGAATCAGCAGACCCGCAGCCCATTTCCAGTTCTGGAATGAAATAATAATTACGCCGTGTTTATCCTCATTTTACCGTGGCAGGAAAGGGGGGAAAAAAAAACCCCAAACCCAAACAGAGAGAAATGCAAACCAAAAAGAGAAGGAAGAGAGAAAAGGAGAAGTGGAAATAACGGCCTGCCAAGGCATATGGATCAAACGTGGAGAGGTTGCCAGGGAAAAGCCTGGAAGGAGTTTTCAAACCCCTCGAAGATCTCGAAGGAGCTCGAAGAAATGTCCTGTTCTCCTGGTCCACTGCAGACAGAACTAGGGAAAAAAGAACTTAACTATGGAAAGAGTAATTTCGGGAATGTTGTAGGGGAGACTCCAAATAATGAGAGCAATGAACAGTTACAATTTCCCTCGGTTTTGGATTTTAAGAACAGTTCAGAGGCAAATCCAATTCTGATTCAACACGGGGGGTGTGACGTGGAATGAACTGTCTTGAGCAGAAAGGTGGTGGATCTGAACACACAAGATGGGCCAGATTTCCAAGCCCACGAGTCTTGATACTTGTTTCAATAAGTTTTAATAATATGGGTTTGGGGGATGCTATTTTTGTCCCAGAACTTTGTGTTTCAGAGCTCCTTGCTTCGAATTTCCAGGCCTCGTTCTTCCAATCCAAAGGAACTGGGGGGAGGGGGTGGAAATGGTTTTAAAAGTTGATTTGAAAGTTGAGATCTTCGTGGAGGAAAATAACATCTTTATGCAAGTGATCTGGACTTCCAAAATCTAGGTGGGTTTTGAAAGATCATGGAATGGTTTGGGTTGGAAGGGACCTTAAGGATCATTTCATTCCAACCCCCTGCCATGGGCAGGGACACCTTCCACAAGCCCAGGTTGCTCCAACCTGCCCTTGGACACACCCAGGGATCCAGGGGCAGCCACAGCCTCCCTGGGAAATCCATTCCATCCCCTCCCCACCCTCCCAGCCAAGAATTCCTTCCCAATATCCCACATAAATCTCTCCTCTGAGAGTTTAAAACCATTCCTATCTCTATCTGACCATGTAAAAAGTCCTCAAGCCTTTGAAAGCTCCCACCTCTCCCAATCCCTGCTCCATCCCTGCCCATCCTTCACCCCACCCAGCCACCTCATCCCTCTGCTCCCTCAGCCTGGGTCGCTGTTCCAGCGTGGGATCATCCTTGAGGGAAGTGCAGAACATCTGAGGGGTTCAGATGCTTCCAAACAGGCTCTGGGGGGGG
>VXAY01004632.1:24569-36540 GCA_013399855.1 Oxyruncus cristatus
GCTTCGAAACGGGCTTGGGGGGGGGGGGGTTGGACAAGGAGCAGGAACTCTGCAAGTTGTTCCTTGGAGTCCTGAAGAGCTCTGTGCTTGTTTTGAGTGACACTTGGTAAATACTTTGCTGGGGTGGGGGCTCAGGATCACCAGGAAGACCCATTTAACCCCAGCTCCCTCAGCCTCTCCTCCCAGCACTGGTGCTCCAGTCCCTTCCCAGCCTGGCTGCTCTTCCCTGGCCCTGCTCCAGCCCCTCCATGGCCTTGCTGAGCTGAGGGCCCAGAGCTGGACACGGCACTCCAGGGGTGGCCTCCCCAGCGCTGAGTCCAGGGGCACAATCCCTGCCCTGCTCCTGCTGCCACACTGCTCCTGAGCCAGGCCAGGAGCCATCGGCCCTCTTGGCCCCCTGGGCACACTCTGGCTCCTCTTCAGCTCCCTGTCCATCCCAACTCCCGGCTCCCTTCCTGCCTGGCTGCTCTCCAGCCCCTCTGTCCCAGCCTGGAGCTGCCGGGGCTTGTTGTGGCCAAAGGGCAGGACCCGGCCCTTGGCCTGGTTGAACCTCATCCCGTTGGGATCAGCCCATGGATCCAGCCTGTCCAGGTCCCTCTGCAGAGCCCTCCTGCCTTCCAGCTGATCCACACTGCCCCCAGCTTGGGGTCAGCTGCACATTTACTGATGGTGGACTCCATCCCCTCATCTAAATCATTGATAAAGACATTAAACAGGACTGGGCCCAGTCTGACACCGGAACACGGAATAAGCACTGGAGAAACCCCTCGAGACCTTTTAGGGAGACACTTCTGGTCAAAGCAGCGCTGAAGGAAGGGGCTGAGTGACCCAGGAGATGAGAGATGATATCACACGGTTTTGGCGAAACTCCCTGACTCGGGGAGAAAACGCTGACAAAACAGAAACCCTGAAATGCAGCAGCCACTTGGTAGAGAATTTAAACCTCAGCTGGAGATTGGCATCAAGGTGATTTAAGGCCGTTACCGACCCCAGCCCACCCGCAGGGGTGTTTTTACCTCTCCTGTCTGCTTTGCGCTCTTTTAAATCTGCATTTTCAGAGGTGGAGGAGTTTTGGGTGTGGGTTTTGGGGTTTTTTCCTCTTTTTCTCTCCCAGTAGGATTTTGTAGAAGGGGTTTGTTTGTCATTTCTCGTCTGGGAAAAATACCTGGAGATTTCCCAGGTGTGGGATTTCATCCCGAGGCACGCTGTGGAGAGAGGGTTAAAAGGGAAAATCAGAGAACCAGGAAGGAAGCAACTGTGTCCCAAAGCACCTTTGGGTCTCCTATAAAATCTCCCAACATCCCAGGGATGTCTGGGACACCTCAGAACCTGCCAAATGGCACTAAAAGAGTCCTTGGTGATGATTGTTTGTCACCCCAGGCTGCACTGAAGCTCCCACCTGACAGATATTCCAAGGATTATTTCTGACTGGGGGCTCAGGTGATGCTGCAGAGGCCCAGGATACTCATCTTGGAGTCACAGGCTTGGATAGGACGGGAAACCCCACAGCTGTGGTCCCCGAGAGCCTGGAAAACTGAGGAAGACCCAAAAAACCATCAGCTTGGTTCTTAAACCCGAGGGGTTGAGGATGAAACACCCATTTCTAAAGGGTGATGATGTGAGAGACAAAGGGAATTGGGAGCAAACCTCTGCCATCGCTTTTCCAGGGTTGCATTCCCATTCTCTGATGATGCTGATCCCAAGAAACTTGTCTTTGAGCACTTGTCCCTCTCCAAAGCCCTGACCAGAGAGAAGGTGGGACCTTCCCTGCCCTGGGAGAGGTTCAACGAGGGAACTGAGGGATTACAGACCTCCCTGGGTCCTTCCCTGGCTCTGCCTTGCCCTGAGGAGAAATCAGAGAAGCCACTTTATAATCTCAGCACTTCATAATCTTCGAGCCCCACGAAAGGAGCCACAATATTTGCTGGGGGGGGGAGATGGCTTTGAACTCAAGCCTTTGAGGGATGACAGAGTGGACTCCTCTGCCAAAACCCCAAGCGCTGCCCGTCCATTCCTGGGGGACACCAGGCTCCCACGGCCACCTCGGAATGCAGAAGCGGCCCAGCTGCTTTCTGTAACATCACCATCCTGCAACCTTAACCCAAGGGAAAGAGCCGCCACCATCACGATCTTCTGGGCACAGATGCACTTCCACACCCCTCATCCCGCATCCAGCAGCCTTCCAGAGCCCGGAACAGCGACAACGACGACATGAAAAAAAACCCTTCACATGAAAGTCTCCTCAGAGAAGCCGCTCGATAAAAACGGGGAGGTTTGGAATTCTCCCCCGTCTCTGGTTTCCCCTCAATGGCTTCCAGATTGCAACCTTCTCGTTTGGAAAATGAGAGACGTGCTCCCCCCCTTCCCCTAATTACCAGGGACACAACTTCGGGCTTGGCTGCAAACCTTTCATGTGTGTCCTCCCCAAAAGTTCTGCTGCTGGAGCTCGGCCAAGCCTTTGGTGGATGATGCAGGAGCTGGAGGAGGAGGGAGATGATTTTCCCATTAAGGGCCTTGGCTCTGGTAGAGCCACCAGGAGTAAAATATTAGTTTTGCTTGCTAAAGAATCCGTGATGACTCAAAGGCACAGATCTTTGGGGAGAGAGGCTCGTGTTCCTAGAGAATCCCTCTCCTAACTAGAACCATCCCAGCTCTCAAAGCTGTGCCCAGAAATCTGTTGTGTTTTTTTTAACAGACAGCCAAGGGTCCAAAGGGTCAGGCCCAGAAAGCTTTGGAGAAAATCACGTTTCAGTCAACATGATTTATTTGGTTGTTTTCTTCGGCATAAAATGTTGATCTCGACTAAAATAGAGATGAAGAAAAGCCCCAATAAATAAACAAAATCACTCGGGTTTGGGGCGTTGTTTGAGGTCTTGCACGTCGCAAAATGGTCGAATCGTGGGGTTATAAAATCACGGAAGTGTCAGATGGCTCGGGTTGGAAAGGACCCTCGGGATCATCCGGTCCCTTCCAAGTGCTTGGTTCCATTTAGGAAGGACAGCAAGCTGTTGGAAGATGGAATACACGCTGAGTGTGTGTCAGCCACAGGGAGAGGTGGGGATGGTGAGCAGGACCAGGCAGGGGGAGGGTTGGAGGCAGCTGGAGGCCACCAGAGGAATTAATTCCGCAGGGGAATGAAACGTGAAGCTGTTCTTGGGGAATTTATGCACTGGGGAGGAACTGAGAGATCACAAACATGTGCGAAGAGAGATTTCACTGTTTTCTGCTTCTTTATTATTATTATCAGCGTCATCATTTCTTTGTTTATAGGAACCGCAAAGGTTTAATTGGTGTGTCAGAAACGAATCAAAACCCCTGAATCAAAAGAACTTGTGGCCACAAATGTGAACCAAAACGGGCTGGGAGTCAGCTCAGCCAGTCATTCCCTGCCAGGGATGCAGTGTGGGATAGATGGGAGCAATCACTTGCTGGGGCCAGTTCTCTCTGATTTAAAATGATGCGAGGAAAGAAGAATTTGGCCGTGGAATGATTTTGAGAGGATGGGGAAAGAACCTCCTAAATCACAGAATATTCTTTGTCCCTTGGCTGAAAAAAAAAAAAACAAACCAGTTATAATTCCCCGAACCGTCTCCTTCTCTGGAGCTCCACCTTCTCTGCACCACTTTGAGCTGGTCATATTCACAGAGAAACAGTCACTTTATTTTGACTTCGGGTCTTTATTTTTAAGTACATTCATATGCAATGAGGATTATTAATTGTTTATTGAATTTGGGTTAATTTTGATTGGTTCGAGCTCCTCCAGTCTCTCTGTTTGCAAGAGTTCAGGTCTCTACTGTTGCAAAAGGTTTGGGAGGGGGGACAGGACTCTATTTTTGGGGGCTTTTGATTGATCCTGTTGCCTAAATTCTCTTAATGAAGAGAATTAATGGCAGTTAAATACATGATTGTCGGAATATTTATCATGAGGAGAAGAACATCAACCACCCATGGCAGGAGCTGGAATGAGATGATCCTTAAGGTCTCTCCCAACCCAAACCATTCCATGATCATAAGGAAAAAAAAAAAAACAATTGATTTCTACCTTATGGGGGCAGAATCTTTCATTTATAGGAGTGGAATCACTGGCTAAACATTCAATCAATTGGTAACAGTGATTGGTGTTAACATTAACGTTAATTAACCATTAGCACCAGTTAAGCCTTTAATTAAGTCCTCATAAATGAAACCCCCCCAAAATAATAGTAATAAAAAAAGAGTAATAATAATAATAAGGGTAATAATAAGAGTAATAATAAGAGGAGGAGGAGGAGGAATAATAATAATAATAATAANCCCCCCTGAAATCTCTATCTACACATGTTTGGGATTTATCATTTCAACTGGTGTTTTGCAGTCAAAGGTTAAGGTCCATGAGAACACCCTGATGCACATTTTCATTCTACTCCAAACAAAATGAGCCAAGATTTGGTGGAGGGGTTTTGTTGTTCGTGATTTCTTTTTTTTTCTTTTTTTTTGCTGTTTTTTGGGGTTTTTTTCCCCCTTAAATTTGCTATTTCTGTCGCTGTAACCATGGCCCAGCCTCACCCTTGGAAAATTGCACCCAGAGTTCTGCTTCTCATTCCCACTTCCAGCTTTAATTTGTAGGACTGGAATCTTTCGTCTCCTTTGAACACAGATTGAAGCAGGAGGATCATCAGTGGGATTGTCAGAGGCACTCCGAAGTGGGATGGATATCCCTAATTTCACCCGGAGCAAGGATTTCCTCCCTGATTGGGATAAATCCCCCCGGGCAGAAGAGCTCGCTGGTGTTGCTCCTCTTGCTTCTACCTTTTAAAAGGTAGAGCAAAGAGCTTTCCAATCCTTTTTCCAAGCAAATGTGCCTCCGAAGGGCCGGTTCTCAGGAGGTGGAAGTGGGTGCAGGAGCCTCACATCCCGTTCCCTTGCGATTCCCAAAGCCGGAGTTCTTGGAGCCCCTGAGAATTTCTCTCCCTTCGGAAGTGGAGCCAAGGATGAACAAAGGCAAACAAAGTTTACCCTCCTCTCCTTTGGGCAGCTCCATGGGCACTTTCCAGCTCCACATGGTGGGCCTGGAATACCAAACAAGGGAGTTCATCCACTTGTCTGTGGACTGGGGTGTGAAAAGAGGACAAACAACGTCTTCATGGCTCCCGAAGACAAAGCCTGGCAGCGTCACTTGGATCAGACGGATCACACAGCCCAAACAAGCAGGGCAGGACCCCATTTCAGCCTCATTCCCTATGGAAAAGGAGTCTTCCCTATAAGTTTAAGCTTTTTTTGTGGGGGGGTGAAGCTGAATATGGAAACGACCCCCAAAGAGGATGAGGGGCGGTGTCCAGGTTGACCCCCATCCATCGCTCTTCCAGTGGGAAACATGCCCAGACCTGCTTTCCCCCCTCATTTTAAACAATAACCTGGTCCCCAAGAATTCCACCTAAGCCTTTTCCCTTGGATTTTCTATTTTCCCTGCTGATCAACACCCCCACCCCCCACTGCCGAGCCGGGAGGTTTGGAATCAACCCGTGTCAGCTTTCAAACTTTCTGCTGCTGTTCGGGGAGACTCCGCTGCTTTCAAACCTCCTCTTTCAGGTGCTTCATTTGTAAGAGGCCGAAGATTTTTCTGCTTGGCTTCCTGTTATTCTCCTCCCCCACCCCCCCCAAAAAAAACCCCAAACCACCGAACCCTGTTTTGATGATTTCTCTCTTTCTTTGTGGGGGAATTATCTGCCATCACAGCGATGCAGGTCCCGATAAGTGAACTCTGGAGACAAGAAAAAACAAAAAGAACACAGATCGCTGAGATAACAAAGCTGATTCCGCATCACCATCATAAAAGAAGCATTTGCGGGTTTTCCTCAGAGAAACTGGGGCGTGGAGACCTCGTTAAAGTCACGAGCCTGGCGATATTTGTCAGCAGAAAACACGGAAAGGCTGTTTGAAACTTCGCTGAGCTTGAGAGGAAAGTTGCCTCCCGATTTTAACACAGTTTAGGTCGGCTCCGAGGCGTCCGTTAAGCAGCCAATTTAGGTAAAAAAAAAAAATAAAATATGAACGCAGAACCTGTGCAAAGAAATGCGTTGTAGTACAGAGCCTGCAGAGTTCCCAGTAACAAGTTTTAGGGGTAAACGCAGCATCTGCTCACACACAAGGGCTGGAGAAGCAGCTCGAGATAAAAACAGGAGGAAAAAAGGACCTCAGAGGTCCTCCAGTCATCAGGTGCATCAAATCTGCTCCTGAGAGCTCTTTTACTACAATAACCCTAAAATGTCCGACTTCCCACCGTCCCTCAGGTCCTGAGCAAGGAATCAGAGTTTTCCAACACTCCCCTAAAAATAGGTTTAGGAACTGCTGATTTTTAGGTCTTCTAAGGACTGAGATCGATGCACAGAGGTTTTGGAAAGACAGGTGAGTCAGGCAGACAAAAGTTCCCGGTATTTCTGGCAAGCTGGGTGAGGACCTATGGAATAATTAAACCTCTGGGAATGGGAGGTGGGGGTGGTTGCCTGACAGGACTGCATGAAACTGTAACAGTCACCCAAAATCAGCACTGAAAACTAATCCAGGTGATGGGATTTTGTGCTCCTTTTTGGCACCTAAAATGACCTCAGTCACAGCTGGGGGAGACAGCAGAGAAAATTCCTGCTCCCAGGACAGGAGCCCATCCAGGGAGTGACTAACCCACATTTCCAAGGAGCATTTGGATGGGTGGAATGAGAAATAGGGGAGGGAAGAACATCATTATGGCGCTGAACGACCTGGGCTAGTGGAAGGTGTCCCTGCCCATGGCATGGGATGAGCTTTGGTGTCCCTTCCAACTCAAACAGGTTTGGGATTGTGGGATCAGAATATTAGAGAAATTCCTTTGAGAGCCCTAGAGGTGGATTTAATTGAGGACTAATTAGCCTGAGTGTAACTTGCCACTGGTTTTTCCTTGCAGCACCACGAGTCAGGAGGGTCAGAGCCCCCCAGGACAGGAGGCAGAGACCCGAATGATCAGCACTCCGTGACAGGTCATGGAATCCCAGAATGGTTGGACTTGGAAGGGATCTCAAAGCTCATCCAATCCCACCCCCTGCCATGGGCAGGGACACCTTGCACTGGCCCAGGTTGCTCCAAGCCTGGCCTTGGACACTTCCAGGGGTGTGGTGTGGTGCTGTGAGTTGTAGGACACACAAATCTGTGTGGTCAGCACCAAGCTGGAGCTACTCATGTCCTCCAGCTGTGCTTGACCGTCCACTGCCAGGGACCTCAGGGTTAGAATCACAGAATCAGAGAATCATAGAATCAGAGGGGTTGGAAAGGACCTCGGAGATCATCAAGTCCAACCCTTGATCCAACCCCACTGCGGTTCCCAGACTATGGCACTCAGTGCCACGTCCAGCCTCATCTTAAACACCTCCAGGGACGGAGAATCCACCATTTCCCTGGGCAGCCCATTCCAAGGGCTGATCACCCTCTCTGGAAAGAATTTCTTTCTAATATCCAACCTAAACCTCCCCTGGCACAGCTTAAGGCCGAGCCCTCTTGTCCTACTGCTGGTTCCTGGGAGCAGAGACCAACCCCCACCTGGCTACACCCTCCTGTCAGGGAGTTGTAGAGAGCGAGGAGGTCTCCCCTGAGCCTCCTCTTCTCCAGGCTAAATATTTTCTGCTGGAAATGTTACTGGTGAAGCCTTGTTGCTCTTTCCACGGGCCACTTCCAGCAGGTATTATCCAGCCCCCCGCTTGCAGTGCCAGCAGGGATTAGCAGGGCTCCTTTGCACGAAGCTGGCAGCAGGAGACAGCTCATTTTCACTTGCCAAACCCAATCTTCCAGGGGCTGCTCACCAGTTCTGAACCAGGCTCTGGAGCTGCCACGTCTCCAGCCTTGGAGAGTCTTTTCCAGGAGCAGATGAGCCTTTCAGTGCTGCCTTTGCTCCCAAATAATAATAATAACGTGGATTTACGCAAACTTCCGCTGCTCCTCGGGCTGTTGCTCTATCAGGGATTGAGAGACAACACTCCCAACTGCTGAGTTTTTCTTCGTGGTGTCCTGGAGATAATCCCAGGACAAGAAGGACACATGATCTGGACAAGAAGGACACATGGGAGCACGGCAGGGGGCACTGTCCCCATTCAGCCCTGGCAGGATGGAGCGTCTTGACCCACCTTGACCCACCTTGACCCACCTTGACCCTAAAACATTAAAATACCCAAACAATCCTTCCATTCACCAAAGGTCCTGGAGTTCAAACCTCCACAGCAGATGATATTTGTGATTCTTGCTGATTCTTTGTGATTATTACACTATTTTTTGTCACGATTATACCTCCACCATCTCTGGAAACAGCCCTTAAACAATCCATTTAGGGATTTGCTGACCTTTTAAATTACTTCCCTTTTAAGTTATTACTTCCCTTTCCTTCTTGGTCTTCAACACCTTATTTCTTCCAGGTCAAGGTGAACCATCAACATGCAAGAAAACAAAGTTCAATACAAAATTTAGTCCCTCCAGGCAGTCAAGATTTGGCCAAGCACCTTCAGAGGGTGGCCCTGACTGCTGAATGGATTTGTGATTTCCAGCTTATCCCATTGCCCAGGATAAACTCAGGTTTTGCTCTATCCACCACCACTAAAGTTCCTTTCATACCTTAATTCCATCCCAGTAAAATCCCAGTAGGCCAAGACCTGGTGATTTTGGGGTCAGCTCTTCCAGTGTCAGGAGTTGCTCCTCAGTGAAGGGTGGAGGAGACACGGTCGAACTTCCAGGGAAAACCTTCTGTCCATCCTGCTCTCCTTCCATTCCTCACAGGTGAAAAAGCAAGTCACTAAAATCCAACATAAATCATCAAACACTGACAGGCAAGAAATTTGAGAGCTCCTCACATCTGGCAGCCAAGTGGCTCTTGCTGAGCTGGAGCAGTTGAGAGACCCCAGCAAGAAAACAGAGCCCCCCGAGAAAATCGTCTCCTCTTCCCACCCCTGGGAAATATGTCCTTTCTGATCATTCCCTGCATATTTTATGAGGGAAGGAAAGAATCCAATCTGTGTTTTTGCCTCCAGGCACCCTTGTATTGATTGTACTCTCGCCACCTTATCAGTTATTCATTCCAAGTCAGCTCAGCAGGGCCAGGCCTGGGGAAGGAGTTTGGATGAGTTGCTTCCAGAAAACAGCCACCAGGTGATATTTCTTCTAAATGGAATATTAACTCAAGCCCGGACAGGAAAGGTGCATTAAAGAGCATTGGTAAATGTATTTTTTTTGTTTGGATTTAACTGGGGAAAAGTTCTTCTCCACAGCTGCTCTGTGTTCCCCTTGGACAGGGACTGGGGACGAGGGGTGGAGGGACAGGACACAGGGAATGGCTTCCCAGTGCCAGAGGGCAGGGAGAGGGGGGATATTGGGAAGGAATTCCTGGCTGTGAGGGTGGGGAGGCCCTGGCACAGGGTGCCCAGAGAAGCTGTGGCTGTCCCTGGATCCCTGGAAGTGTCCAAGGCCAGGTTGGAGCCACCTGGGCTGGTGGAAGGTGTCCATGGCAGGGGGTGGCACTGAATGATCTTTAAGATCCCTTCCAACCCAAACCATTCCAGGGTTCTATGATTGTTTGACACTCGTTTGATCCCTTTTTTCCCCGATTGCAGTTAATTACTGGATTAATTTAACCATTTCAACTGTACCGATCCACTGAATCATTCTTATTTTCTGCCTTAACAAACTCACTCCCTTATTCCCCCATCCCTGGCAGTGTCCAAGGCCAGGCCTGGAGCTCATCAGAAGCCCTGAAAGCTGATGTTGGGGTATCCTGGGGGCTTTCAGCGAGGCCTGAAATTGGGAACCCAACACCTGAGGTGGCCGAGTTCAAAGGTGCAAAGTCATCTCCTCTGGGGTGATATAAGAGAGTCCTCGAGTCCTCTGCCACCTCCACGACGCCAGGGCTGGCTGGACCTCAGGCTGATCTTCTGTCTCACACCTCCTCCACTTCCTGAACTCCTAAATCTCTGTCCAATGAGTTACAACCCTGGTATTGTGGGGTGACTGTAGAGCCACGGAATCACTGAGGTTGGAAAAGCCCCCCAGGATCACGGAGTCCAACCATCCCCAGCGCTGCCAAGGCCACCCCTGACAATGTCCCCAAGTGCCACATCCACAGGGCTTTGAAACCCCTCCGGGGCTGGGGATTCCACCCCTGTGCCAGGGCTGGGCAGCCCTTTCCAAGAGGGAATTTTCCCCATATCCAACCTGCCCCTCCCCTGGCCCAGCCTGAGGCCATTCCCTCTCCTCCTGTCCCTGTTCCCTGGGAGCAGAGCCCGACCCCCCCCGGCTCCCCCCTCCTGTCAGGGACTTGCAGAGCCAGAAGGTCCCCCCTGAGCCTCCTTTGCTCCAGGCTGAGCCCCCCCAGCTCCCTCAGCCCCTCCTGCTGCTCCAGCCCCTTCCCAGCTCCTTCCCTTCCCTGCACACGCTCCAGCCCCTCCATATCTTGGGAGGGACCCAAGAACTGCCCCAGGATTCGTGGTGTGTCCTCAGCAGTGCCCAGCACAGGGAATTCCCTCCTCACTTGCTGTGTGGGGCGAAGACTCAGAGGAACCCTCGTTCCTCTGCTGTGAGAGGCTGGTGGGTGTCGAGGGGGCCCCACCGACATGTCGAGGCCCCCCAACTGCTGTCTCAGGGCGTGGGAGCCCCTCGGTGCCCGCTCGGGGCTGGCACAGGAAGCCCCAGCGGGTGATTCGGGGAACAGGGAGGATGTGGCGGCGGCGGCAGCAGCAGAAACAGCAGCAATCAGACCCTCGGATCTCAAAACACTCCCCTTTCTGCCCGGGGAGGTGACAAACCCCCCCTGCCATCCCCCCGCTCCCCGGGGGAGAGCCAAAGCAGAGCTGGCGTTGGTCACGTTGTCGAAGTGGCCTCATTTTGGCTTCCTGTTCTGAGCAATCCCACCTTGTTCTGAGAACAGAACCGCTCGCAGCAGAGGGCAGATAAAAACCTCCTGCTGCTGCTGCTGCTGGGCCAAACCTCCCACGAACTCCAGCTCCGGCTCCATCACTTGATGGAATCGGGAGCTTTTACCCACCTGGTCCGCTAAAAAAAGCAATAAATGAGGCCCAAAGTGATTTATGTCCCCTTGGATCTTATTTCTCGAGTGTCGAAAAGCCTCATATTTCGTGTTGGATGCTCAGGGATGGGTTTTTTCCTTGCAGTGCCATGTCCATCCATCCTCTGGCCGTCCTCAGCTCCGCCCCTGCTTGCTCAGTCCAGCTGTTCCTGGGATGTGGGATCAGGAATCAGGGCACGAAAGGGAGCAGGAATATCATGTCAAAGCATTCAGCACTGTCAGCACCTGCTCCTGACGAGCTCTCCTTTGGGAAAGAGCTGTTTTTAGGAGGCAATGGGTAAGTGGGTCATTTAAGACCATATAAACTGACACCAGCAGGGTCACAAAAATCCCTTTTCAGCTGCAAACAAGCAAGGCCTTAAATTCCCTGCGCTCTCACGTCCGTCTCCTGCCCTGTTATTTTCCCCTCAGCTGAATTTTGGACTGGTTTTTGCTGAATAATTTCGCTGAAAAAAGGTGTCCCCGCTCATTGCAGGGGAGTTGGATGAAATCACCTTTAAAGGTCCCTTCCAACCCAGAGGATCCTATGATTTTATAATAAAAACAGCATTTTTTTTTAATATAAAATTCATCTATTTAATCTTGTGCCGCAATTCAACTTTTCCTCTTCCATTCGATACCTACGCCCCGATTTGAAGAGAAATGAGCCCCAATCACAGCCGGGGGCTGAATTTGGCCCTGGCCAGGGGGGACATCAAACAACATCAAATTTCCCAGGCAGGAATCCCACCTTTACAAGTCCAGAAGCTCCAACTCAAGGACGATTCCTGCTGCTCTTTCACCAGGTGTAGCCATGCTGAGCACGGGTGGGAGAGATTCCACCAGGAGGGACTAACTGGTTTGTCCCTTCAGCTGCTTTTACCTGTTTTATAAATATTTTTATTTTTATAAATATTTTTATTT